>PVLA01005906.1:0-135537 GCA_004027455.1 Hydrochoerus hydrochaeris
CTATAAAGCTACAGTGATAAACTCAGTATGGTACTGGCAAAGAAATAGACCTGAGGATCAATGGAACAGATTAGAAGATGCAAGCACAACTACAAAGACACTCAGCCACCTGATATTTGACAAAGGGGCTAAATATGTCCACTGGAAGAAGGATAGTCTCTTTAATAAATGGTGTTGGAAAAATTGGCTCTCCACATGCCGAAGAATAAAACTAGATCCATGCCTATCACCATGCACAAAACTAAAGTCTAAATGGATCAGGGACCTAAATATCAAAACAGAAACACTAAATCTTCTGGAAGACAAGGTAGGTAGAAGTCTTGGAGACATAGGGGTAGGCAGAGAATTCATGAACAAAACGCAAACTGCACGCACGGGAAACACTTCAACGAATCAACAAATGGGATCTCATATTATTGAAAAGTTTCTGCATTTCAAAGGAAATCACCAACAGAGTGAAAAGAAAACCCACAGAGTGTGAAAGAATTTTAGCCAACAACCCCTCAGACAAAGGACTTATATCCAGAACATATAAAGAATTGAAAAACACCAAGCCCCCCCAAATTCAAAGACCCTCTCCAAAGATGGGCATCTGAAATGAACACACAGTTCTCAGAGGAAGATACACAAATGGCAAATAAATACATGAAGTAATGTTCACCATCACTGGTCATTTGAGAAATGCAAATTAAAACAACATTGAGATTTCATCTCACTCTGGAAAGAATAGCTGCCATCAAGAAATCAACTGATAACTAATGTTGGAGAGGTTTCAGGGAAAAAGGAACACTGCTCCACTGTTGGTTGGAGTGTAGACTGGTGCAACCACTATGGAAATCAGTATGGAGAATTCTCAGAAGACTAGCATTGGAAGCTCCATTCAATCCAGCTATTCCCCTCCTGGGTATTTTCCCAGAAGAACTGAAAAGTTCATATCACAGTGATATATGTGCACTCTTGTTCATAGCAGCACAATTTGTAATAGCTAAATCTTGGAAACAACCAAGATGCCCATCAACCACAGAGTGAATGAAAAAGATGTGGTATTTTTATACAATGGAATATTACTCATATATAAAAAGGATGATCTTGAGGCCTTCATAGGTAAATGGAGACAACTTGAGATTATCTTCATTAATGAAATAAATAAGAATCATATTTATAAATATCACATTGTGTCTCTAGTGTAAAAAGTAATAAGAAAGGTAGGAGTAATAAAACCCAAAATGTGTAATTGCTATTGTAAAAAAGAGGAAAAGAAAGGGCTATAAATTATATAACTGCATGTATGTTTGAGTGTGTAAAATAGATGACCATATTGCTAAATCTTTGTTGGATCATTGAGCAGAACTGTTTGCAGTCTCACTATTTGAATGTCTACTATTGTATCCTTTAAGTTTGTAACTTGAACAACTATATCCAAGATGACAATATGTAATTTGTCAACTAGTGATTTCTTAGTGTTTTTTTTTTCTTTTTTTTCCTTTGGAATTTGGTAGAATTTGCTACCCTTTTTTCTGTTTTGCTTTTTTTTTTTCTCTTAAAAAATGTGTAATTGCTATTGCAAAAAAGAGAGGAAATAGGAAGTGCTATAAAAGATATAACTGCATGTATGTTTAAGTGCGTAGGATTGATAACCATGCTACTAAGTTCTTGTTGGATTGTTGAACAGGTCTATTTGCAGTCTCACTGAATGTCCACTTTGTATGCTTTAATTTTGTAACTTGAACAACTATTACTAAGAGGATAATGTGTAATTTACCAACTAGTGATTTCTTACTGTTTATGTTTTTTTTGAAATTCTGTATTATTTCTACCCTTTTTCTGCTTTTTTCTATTTAAATAAAATTAAAATAAATAAAATAAGAACAAAAGAAATAAGGCATGCTTCTTGTTCCTCCTGTTTTGTGTTATTATTTTGTGTGTGTTTTTTTTAAACTCAGCCTTCCAGTCTAGTCAGTCAGCTTCAAGGCATGAGGCAGTTTCTGTGTGCCCCATTTCACACAAAGACAACCAGTGTTCAGAAGCATTTCTTCAAAGCAAATGAGAATGTGTTGCTATTGTCAGAGTACAGGGTGGATGCATGAGAAAGTGGCAGAAGAACTGTGTGCCTATGAGTTGGGGGAGTAACTATGGGGAACTGGGATCCATTTGCTGTCCCTTTGAGAGAAGGAGGTGCTAGCAAAGGCCAAGGAAGGAGCTCTTGCCAGTTTTGCCCTTGATTCTCAATATGGCCTAGGGAACTATTGTCTGTTGTAGCTTCCTCCCTTGAAAAGGAACAGGACCTTAGAGATGGCAAATATAAGCTCTATGAAAGCAGGAACTGGCCTCTTTTTTGCCCCATGTTTTCTCCAGCTCCTTGCATACATTTGGCACTTGCCAATCATTTGCAGGCTGGGTGAATGAATGAACAAAGGAATGGATAGGCATGTCCCTTGTGTCTTCAAGTTCTCTCCCATACCCCTGATGGACATTCCTGATCATTTAGGACCTCCCCATCTCAACTCAAATATGCCTTTTCCTTAGTATGGTTACAGCAGACACTGACAATGGTTTGGTGCTGATATCAGGAGGAAACCTTTTGACCAGCTCTGGGATAGCAGTGTCTAAGTTCTCTTGGGGGAACCCTGCCAAGCAAAGCATGTCTTATGAGTTATGGTTTCAGTGGAGACTTGGATCCTGCACTCTCAAAGGACATAGGTGTGATGACATCTGCTCTCTGAGCTCCTCTGCAAGTGGATGCAGCTCACTCCACCAGGGTTCTGCTTTCCTTCATGGGCTTAGATTTCTCATAAGATCAATTTGCTATGAAGAGCCTCCAGGTCCAGGCTTTTTTGTAAGGAAATGAGAACAATTAATGGGCTTATCTGATGAAAAGTAATGCTCTTGATGATTTATTAATTATCATGAGGCTTATCCTTCTGCTTCTTATTAATAAAAGATGTCTGGGAGCTATGGAACTCCACATGAGGGGAACAGACCTAGATGCAACCTTGTGTGTGTGTACAGGGGGCTTGGAGCTAGGGCTTCTCTTGAACCTGCTCCACTCTGCTCCATCCTAAAGAGTAAATTCCCTTGGATTGTGGGTTTGAGGATGACTGCGACAAGAGAAGAGGGGACCATGTTGGGTTGAAAACCCACTGTGAGTCAGGCATTGTGCAGGGTATTTTATATCCATAACCTTACTTTAGATCTATAAAAGGGACTATTGTTTTAATTTTTATATGTGAAGAAACTGACCAGTAGATGTTAAGAAAGTTGCCCAAACTCCATCATTCTAAATGGATTGGGCTTTGCACCTGTGTGTGTCTGAACCTAGAGTGGGTTTCTTTTAACTGGGAAGGCCCAAATGAGAATAGAATAAGTAAAGGGGAGCAACTTTGGACAGAGATGAACTGAGGGCTCAGTATGTGTCCTGGGGCCACAAGGCAAGGAGGTCACAGTTCTATTCTTGGGCCTTGATATTTTTGCTATTTCATGAATGAGATTAATTCATACCTAGGAAATTCTGGGCTTTGGGTCTACCTGTATGGGTGACCACTCTTCCTAAGGTACAAATTTATTCCCAGAAAAGCAGTATCTCAGGGTCTGTGGCTGCTTTACTGATGGCAAGGACTTGGTTTACAGGTTGTGGAGGACTGGAGAGATGGGATACTTGGGAAAGACATTTAAAAATGGGAAATAGCCTAAGGTGAGGAGGTTTATTGAGCAGGATAGCAAAGAGAAGCCTAGACTATGTGCTGCTGGGGGAAGGGAGGAGTACTGGGAGGCAGCTAGGGCTAGGTGCAAGGATGGTCCCTTATGAAATTGGTCTTCCAGCCTCCATGACCCTTTTCTGATCCCAGTGAAGCTACTGAGGCTGGCTGGTTAATGATCAACTGCTAATGAGGTAAGAATGTGCCTGTGTGCATGTGTGTGATTGCATGAACGAATTATATCTATATTTATGTGTGTGAATGTGTGTTCAGATGTGAGATTGTTTGCAAGTATTTGAAAAATCGTGTGAGCATGCAAACATTTGTGTGTGTGTTTGCATGAATGTGTACTACAGTAAGAATGCTTGGGCATGAAATCGGTATATGTGAGGGAGATGGAGCTATGTGAACCTGAGTGCATATATGTGGCTATAGTTGTAAAAGAAAATCCACCCCCACCCCAGCCAGTACGCTTCAGTTTGTTAGTTACCCAGGTAATAGTTCCTGTTCCAGATCTGGGTTGCTCCTGTCTGTTAGAAACAACAGGTTACTGTGATGCATAGCAGGTCACTATGATGCACATGGTATAAACCAATCCCCAATTGACAAGCCATTCTGCCTCTGTACTTACTGCTTGCTTATCTCATATAAGCCCTAGATTACCACAGATTGGGGCCTGATATTCTGGGAATGATCCTGATCAGTTCCCATCAATATAAATAAATCTGCCTCCAAATCCTGGGTGTTGTTTTGGTGTTTTGCTTGCTATTGCATAGTAGTATATTTATGTCTGTTGGTCTTTGTTATTGTGTAAAGGTATGTTTATGTATATGCTGTAGGGCTTTGGACAATCTGAGTTTGTCACTGTTACAGGAGGAACAAGAGGGGCTGTGCGTAGGAAGAGAGAGTAAGAGGGTTTATACTCTAGGGACAGGGGTTGAGAGCCCTACCCTCTGCCACTTAGCTGAGGTGTTTCCTAGTCCTTGAGGTGGGGAAGGGACACTGAGACAAGATGGCCCTTCAGGTGAGCTTCCTATTCTGCCTGTAATGTGAGAGCCCTGCAGCCTTGGCCTTGTTGGTGATTGATAGAAACCTAGGAGACCCCTGGGAAGGGACAGAAGCTAGCCTAGAGGCTTGGACTCACCATCTTGGATTGCACCCCATCCATCCTTCTGGCCCTAACAGAGCTGGCTATGGTGGATATAGTTGTGTGGCATTTATGCCAGATGGGAACACGTGGGCTTGATGAGGCAGTGCCAGTGTTCCTAGGTAGGGTAGGCAGCATGGTGTTGCACATTGGTGACTCCATCCACAACCATTTTTAGTCTGGCCTTTATACCTGAGGTCACCTCTAACAAATCTCTGTTCAATATGGAGGTCAGCTGGACCAAAGACCTACATAGCTTTCTGTAATGTCAACCCATCCAAAAATGCTCCCTAGAACAAGAGTCCTCTTTTACTCAGCAGAGTTCTTGGAAACTTCCTGTGAGGTTACATTGTAGAGAAACAGCAGGTGGATTGGGAGATACATTAGGAGCAGTGATCCACAACAGGCTCTGTTAAGGTCAGGGTCTTCCCCTCCAGAGCACTCTGGGTTTCAGCTCTCTGCTATTTCATCTATCCTTCCTTCCATCTGTGAAGCTGGCCAGTACACTTCTTGAATCCTACTGTTGGCCAGCCTGACTGGCTCAGAGTCTGTGGTTGCATGCCTGGGGTTTCCCATGGGAGTGTCTTCCAAGAGCATTTTCAGCCTCCTGTAGGCCCCAGTCCAGGTCAGGTGTCCCCTCCCTGAGATGGTTTGTGGGCAGGGCTTGGTACACTGTTCTACTCTGGGCCTAGGGTTGGGGGTGGGAAGGGCTGCTGCCCTGCCTGCATCTGGGTGGGCCTGGCTCTCTTCAAATAGTTGGGTTCCAGCTGCGAACTCCCAAACACATACTTAAGAGGTCAGCCTGGCCTGCAGCTAGTGCATTCCTTTATTCTGGTGACACATCTTTGAACTTGCTGCAGTGTCTGCACCCCCAGTTCAGTCCCTGTCTCAGCTGCAGAGCTAGGCCTGTCTCACCTCCCTATTTGGCTTCCTTACCCCTCCAAAAGCCCAATCTGGTTTCTAGATAGAAATAAGTAAGAGATACTGATGTAAGCGGACTATCTTCAATACCCTCCCCAAACCTTAGCACTTCTTCTGATGCAAATTTCCCTCAAGGAATGACAAATGTGTGTGTGTGTGTGTGTGTGTGTCTGTGTGTGCAGGGACTAAACCCATGGTCTTTGCTGAGGTATACTCCCAGTCCTTTGAAAGCTTTTATTTTGAGACAGGGTATTGCTAAATAGCCCAGGCTTGTCTCAAACCTGGTGTTTCTCCTGTTTCAGCTTTCCATACTGCTCGGATTACGGACAGGTACTACCTCACCCAGCAGTAGGAGGTTCCTAGTAACTGTTCATGGGAGACTTTTTATCTCTACTACTGGGCTCTCGAGCAATGTGAAGGAATTTGGAAAGTGTGAAGCTAGTGTTGTTCTGTTTTATTTTTGTTTGTTTTTCCTTTTCCATCATCTTACCTTGTCCCTAGTTTTGATTTAAGTAGCCCTATCTAAAAAAAAGTCCTTTTCAGATTCTCTATTTTGAATATTTTGAAGTATTGGAAATGGCAACCCAGACAAGGTAGCCAGGAAAAAAGATTCTGAGTAAGAATAAATTGGTCTGCTGTAGCCAAATCTGGTTATTATTTTCTGAGTAACAGTAAACACGTTCCTTTGCTGTTCTGAACCCCAGTTCCTCATATATTCTTGCACACAAGGCACTCTTGCCTGCTGCTTATTGGGCTGGAAGAAATGTATGGTGCGTGATGTGTGTGCACCAGTACTGATGTAAAAATGGTGGTGATTGCCAGCCCAGCCATGAGCTGGTGTTGGACTGGCTGCTCCTGGGTCCAGGAAGTGATCAAAGCTGACTAGGAAGAGCCTCACTGCTTCCACCAGGTACAGTGCTTTCCACCTAGGGAAACAGATCCTTCCTCCTAAGCTCACTCACTGTCTGTTGTATAATAGAAGACTCAGAACTCGGAATGATTCGCAACAGCGGAGATGGCTGCTTTTTTTCTTTTGAGCAAAGAGAGCTCATTTATTAAACATTTGCTTCCAAGTAGGTATTTTTATGTTTATTTCACCCTCATGAAAATGCAGATTCTTTTAGTTCACGGGTGTAATGGTTTAAACCTAGACTCCCCCATCCCCACTGCAAAGCCTTGTGTGCTCATAGGTGGGGCTTTGGGGAGGTGATTGGTTCAAGGGTGTGCGTGTGATACTGATCAGTGGATTAATCCACTGATAAGTTAGTACCTTTATGTGATCTTGGAAGCAGAGCCTGATGGAAGCAGATGGGTCATAGTTGGTGTGGCCAGGAAAAGACTAGCATCTTCCCCATTCTTCCCTTCATTCTCTCTGCTGGACAGTAATGGTGTGAACGGGTCTCCTCTGCTATGCCCTTCTGCCATGCCCTCCTGCCTCAGAGCCAGAAAACCATGCAAAAGATTGAGACTACTGAAATGTGAGCCAAAATAAGCCTCTCCTCAGCAATTGTGTCTCAGCAATGAGCAAAATGACTAAGGCCACAGGTGATAGATGAAGTGAAGACTCAGAAAAATTAAGTAACTTGCCTGGCATCATCCAAGCAGGAATTGGCTGGAACAGAATTTGAAGAAGACATGTCTGTCTTCCTTCACCTCTCACTGCTTCTTTGGGGTTAGTTGCAGTATGATCAGGTGCTTAGTCATAGAGCTTCTCTCTTCTCCCCTGGTGTCCTCACCTTCTTCATCAGAGCTTCTTAAGTACCTCCTGCAGCCTGTCCTCTCCTCCCATGTATAATATCTTTCCTGGGATCTCTATTCTGGAAGAAAGGAGTTGGTCAACTTCTTTCATAGTGAGGTTGGAGGTATATGATGTCACTCTTGCCCAGAGAGGCCGAATTTTAAAAGAAAAATATGAAAAAAGAAATGCTTAATTTAGGCAAAATGTAATTTTTATAGGAGAATTTCAGGCAGCCAAAAAGGTAGAAGAGATTGTTCAGACAGAGCGCTCTTCCTGGACTCTCAGATGACACCAAATCACCCCATCTTTGTGGAAAGCTAGTCTTCCCCTGAGTGGGGCTGGCTGGATTTGGCTATGCTCCAGGATGCTTCTTACCAACGTCTCTTGCTTACCCAGAATTCTCATCCACAGTCAAAATAAAAAAGACATGAAGAAGTTAACAATGCAAAAGTGATCATTGCTGTGGAGAGCTGGATGCTATTCTGGCTCCTGACTAGGTTCCTGGAAGCTTTGGGTAGTGCTTGTCTTTTCTCCTGTTTTAGTATTTTCATGTATAAAATGTGTGAATGGACTAATCAGGGCTCTCTTCTTGGCATATTTCAGTAAGCCAATCAATCTGGCTAAGGAATGAAATTGTATTGTCCCATGTGAGTGAGATGCTCCGGGAAGCTCTGGCTGCATGGAGAATGGCCCCAGTGGCCTCCTCCCATGTGTGAACAGAACTCCAGCTTTGTGCTCCTCTAGTTGCCTACTCCCTTAGAAGACCTGATAGCAAAGAGACAATACTCTGGCTGTCACTCCAGCAGGTCTCTGATTGGGCCCTACTTTGTCACCTTCTTTCTCTGTGGCTGGAGATAGAATGGGCTGAACGGCCAGGTCTAGGTCATGTGACCTCTACTGGCTGGGAACAGGGAGGTCTGCAGTCCTGCCCCATCCAAACTGTGCAGCCGGACCACTGAGTGGGAGGGTGGGCTGCGAGTAGAAAAGAGAAAGATCATTGCTGGCCAGACCCTGGTGACACCTCCTACACTGCTAGGTTAGTGATTTTAATTTTAATTTAATTTAATTTTTTATTTTAAAGAGGCTGAAACAATAAAGCCAGTAAAAAACTAATTAAAAAAAACAGTGTAAGAAGTACAGGCCTAAACGCATTACAAAGTCATTATAAAATGTCTTACCTTCAGACATAATAAATATCAAACAGAACAGAATAGAATAGAAACAATAAAAACAAGACAATAATATACAATAAAGGACTTCAAAACAAGCCAACAGTAAATCCAAAATTGCTACCATAATTTACCTTGCTATCTTTGAAATAGCTGCTCCTGCCATCAGATTTGATATAATCAAACAAAACAAAAGAGAATAAAACCCAACCCAACAGAACAATGGAAACAATAAAGGACTTCCAAAACAAGACCATAGGGAATCAGCAATGGCTGCAAACCTCAGAAGGAGATCCCCCCTAGATGCCACACTGCTTACTGCTGTCTTCCAAACCTAGGATCAAACCACTGGCCCCAGACCTGCAATGTTAGTGAAACACTGAAGCACCACAGGCATCCAATTGCATTTCACCTCCATAGCTATCAACACAGCCTGTGTTTCTCCAGATAAGCTGGTCACTTAAAATGGTGGTGTGGGGTCCAGTCCGGCGGGGCTCCACTCATTGCGATGGTTCCCAGGCTGGGTTTGCTAACGGATGTGTCCTTTGTTCTCTCTATCCCTGGTCTGTGTATGGTGCTGAGTCACAGAGAGAGGCCAAGGTATGGCTGTTCCAGTCCTGTGGGGCCCTGCACATGGTGCTGCTTCCCAGATTGGGTTTTAGGTTAGTGATTTTTAATCTCTGCTCTGGGGAACCCAGACCTCCAAGGAGGAATTTCAGAGATATCTATAAATAGTGAATTATTTTCCAAAAATCAATATTGACTTATATGGTCGCTTTTGGCTGCTCCCTATCAGGATTCATGTATGCTTTCATTTTGATAAATCTCTTTTATTTTGCTGATAAAAAGGGCTTGGAAACCATTGGAATAGATGGTATCTAAGGCTTCCATTTAGCATGTTCTTGTGAGTCATCTGTCAAAGAGAATAACTTCAATTAGGAGCACATGTTAAACAGTAAATCTTCAGTTCCACCCAGCCCACTCTCTGCTTGTCCCTTCTTCCAAACCATCCTGCTGGCTTTATTAACATCTCTATCAAGCTACAGCTACCCCAACCCCAAGGATACACCTGTTTTGTGCTTTGCAAATACCATTACAAATGTGAAAGGAGATCACTTTTGGTACAACCATGTGCTGGATTTTGCCTTCAAAATTCCATCTGCCAAGTTACTTAGAGACAGAGGTATTCCCTAAATGCCGCTCTGTGATTGGATAAACTGGACTAAAAGAAAGGCACTCTCAGGGGTGGGCTGATGCTAACATTTGGGAGCCCAGAGCAAGGGTACAAATGGAGGTCCTCAAAACATATGTGTATATGTTTGTTAGAAATCAGGCTAACAAAGCAAGGTAAAATGTATTATTTCCTCCTAGTTTAACAGATGTACCTTTGTAATGACAATTGAGAATTCTCAGATTCCTCACAACTCTGCACTGCTACGTGACAATACAGGGTAAGCTGGCCCTCAACTTACTGCCCCCCTTATTCTCTTCCCACCTTGTTCTATGAGGAGTCTTGTACGCAGGTATATGGACACTCTAGTTCCTAACTGTGTTCTCTAGCTACCTCTCACCAGTCACCTTCGGTTGTCTCTCAGGCCTAGGGGTGCACCCACCAGTGATTCATTAGTACCGGGGAAGAAGCTCATTCAGGAAAAGAGGTTCAGGAATTCTAGTGCTGAATACCAGAAGGTGTTCTATAAGGGTCATGCATGTATGGCCATGTCCTGTTAGTCTGTGAACTCCTCGCCTGGGGACAGGACTGCAGCAATGAAGGAGAAGAGCAGAACCATCTAAATATGGGGCCCAGAGCAGGCGCTCCTCTGCCTGATCTAACGGCAGTGCTGCTTAGGTGAGTCAAGATGGCTATGGGGTTCTTGAAAGTAGGCCCCTCAGATACTCTCAGATGAAGACTCAGGAACCATAATGACTGTCAGTTTGACTTACCCCCGCCATACCAGTTGGTTATCAGGGTTACCGTTCAGTATTACCAGTTCAGTATTACCAGGTCTGGATCATGTACTTGCAGTTATCCACAGTAGCTGAGTCTCAGCTAGTTGCTAACAGTAGAAGAATAATAGGATGATAGATGATGGAGATCAAATAGCAAAGGAAGTCAAGGGACTTTAAAAAGCCCATCTTTTTGGGGGAGTTGGATAAGAAAGATTTTGATTGGGAGCATTTTGGAGAAAGCCACTGAAGTGGAGTGGTTGAGATGTGTTTACCATTACCTCACACTTGTGGAAGGGGCTTTGTGGCTCACTCTGGGTGCCCACAGGATTATGTGGCCTGCAGCAGCAAGCAGGTAATGTGTTTTGCACTTTTAGGATTTGTGAGAGCTTGCTGTGGGCCAGATTGTACCGTGGGATGAGGCTGTGGGACTGTCTCCAAAACCTACCCCACAGCAATAAGCTTTGTAGCAAGGCACACAGCTATATAGCTGGGGACTATATTTCTTAGCTTCCCTTACAGCTAGGGGATACCCCTAGCTCCTCATCAGTGAATTCTGAGCAGATATATAAAAGATGCATTGGCAATTATTTAAGAGCATGGAGAATGAAACCCTGCTTATAATGTTTGCCAATTTTCATGGTGTAAATACTCTCATTATGGATGATTTAAAGATACAGGTATGAGTTGAGAGGAGAAATATACAACTAGTTTTGCAGCCAGTGGAATCCAGGAGTTTTGACTCCTACCCTTAGATGACCTGGGCATGCTTTCTTTCCTCCTTTCCTCCATGCTGACTCCTATACAGACATGGTGGAGAGTCGCTGTGGCCCAAATAGATTAGAGTGTCACTCCATGGGGATAGACCAAGGAAAAGGAGCTTAGGTAGCAGGGCCTTTGGGTGCAGAGACAATTCTTGTTTATACCTTTATATGATGGCAGAATAAATGTGTAGGGTTTCTACCATATAAGGCTGAATCTGTAAAATTTAATTCCCTTAGCAGGTCATAAAAACAGAAAGATGTTGCTCAGCAGCTTCTGTTTCCTGCCTGGCAATGTATACCTCTTCTGAGGGCAGGAAGGAACATCAGGTTAAAGACCCAGCATGGGGGAGAAAGAAGAAACCATGCTTTTCACTCTCCAAATTGCTGGTAGTCCATCTCTCTACTAGGTGCTGGGTTTTTAGAGAGACCTTAAAGTCCAGATTAAGAAGCCCAGATTAAGGTCTGGTCACATCTTAGATAACAGAGCCAAATGATATATCACAGTTTGGCCTGATTTTGCTTCATAGAAAGAATGGTCTTAACCGTTTCTTTGTGCTAGAATTCAGTTTCTGTCTCTTTCCCACTGCCTACCTTGTGTCTGGCTTTATAGGAGCTTTCTTCAGAGCACAGTATCCCATAAACATTGTTCATGATCACCATGCAACCTGGAGATTGGATGATGAGAACTGCTCTTGCCACTTGAAAGAGGAACAAACCAAAGCCCAGTTAATCCATCTTAGTCTTGTAGTCTATTCTTTAATAGTCTGACTCCTCAACTGACTGTGGGCTCTGGAATGGCAAAGATATTATCCAATATGTTGTTAACCCAGCCTAAATGCCAAACTCAGTGCTTGCTTTGGAGCTGGCATTTTATGAGTTTGTTTGTTTTCCAAATTAAAAAAAAAATGAACAAGCAAAAGCAAAGCAAAACAAAATACACCTCGCTTCATTACAGAGATGTGTTAGCAGAGGTCAAGATGGAATTGTGGTTTTCAGCACAATACACTTTCAAACACAAGAATTGTTAATAGCATGCTATTGATGTTAAAAGATTTAAAACAACACTGCACAAGCTTGCAGGACCCACACTAGTCATTGTGGGGTTTACTAGTATGTTTGTGAAGTCCCCAGAACAGACTGCTCTGGACTCCCTATGCTGACATAACCAGGGTGCTCACTGCCCAGGGTAGCCCCTTAGTCACAGGCACAGTTTTTGTAGGCGTCATTGGCTGCTTTATCTTTCGTCTATGATAACCTGCCTGACAACCATCTTGTCACTTATTGCCCTTTCTATCTTTGCTCAGAAACTTATCCAATTCAGAACTAAACCAAGGTCTTCTCTCTTTTTTAAATTGAGATATTCCTTAAGCAGATTATAGGTTAGAACAGGGTTTTTTTGGGGGGTGTTGGTGAGACAGGGTCTCCCTATGTAGCCCATGCTGGCCTTAAACTCAGTTATCCTGTCTCATCCTGGGATTACAGGCATGCACCATGATGCCTGGCCTGACCAGTGGCTCTTTTTTTTTTTTTTGGTACGGGGATCAAACTCATGACCTCACGCTTGCCAGGCAGGCACTTCTACTGCTGAGCTAAATCCCCAGCTCCTCAGCAGTGGCTCTTAACTGATTTTGTCCTTTCTCTCTCACAGACACTTGATAAAGTTTAGAGATGCTTTTGACTGTCATAATTGGCAGCTATTGATCAGCATCTGGTGGCTGGAGGTTGGAATGCTGCCAAACAACCTACAGTGCATAGGATAGTCCCCTATATTAAAGAAGTATCCACCTGAAACTTCAGCAAAATAGAAGTCAAGAGACTAGGTTGGAGTGAGAACCCCAAAGGAATGGGTGGCATCAGTGGAAGCCACAGAGGCAGGGGTAGCAGCAGGCCCTTCTATGGTCGGTCACTTTCCCTTCTTGGGGTTTTGGTAAAGCTCCAATCACAAATAAGCTTCCTTATAGGGCAGTTCTGTAGATAGTCACCCTTAATGGGCAGTGGTATATTTAGCTTTCAGGAAACATAATTAGCTTCCTATTTACTTGTAATTGATAGAAATGTAGCACAAAATGCCTGGATGGCCATTTGGAAGATTTGTTGAGGAAAAAAGAAAACAAGACAACCAAATAAATTAAAATTCCTAAAACCACCTGCCATTTGGCCTTATAATTCTTTTCTGGGACTAGAGCCAAAGTAAGTAATTGGAGAAATATATAAAAATTGATCTTCAGAGATATTCATGGCAATGTTGTTTATAGTAACATTGTAAGTAGAAAATCTCATTATACACAATGCATTTAGTCCATTTTAAGAATCGTCAAAGTCTTAACCATTCCAGTATTGTGAAAAATCCAGGTCCAAAGTCTGCTCTGGCACTTAAGGCCAACTCTTAGCTATGAGCTGTTATAAAAAATAGAAAAAGGAAGTCAACTACTTCCAACATACAATGACACAGGGTAATCATCTCCTATTCTAAAAGGGGAAAATAAAAATAAAAGGGAATAGAGAGGAATAGAACCAAAGCAAGACTGAAATCCTACAGGGCAAATGTTAGATCCAATAGTTTGATGTCTAACAGCTAGGGCAGGTGGTGGTGAGAAATAGAGCCACCAAAGTGGCCCTATAGGTGGCCCTGTCCCTGTGGTATTACTGGTGGGAGACCACATGGCATATCCCTTATGGTGGTTCCACTCACGGCCTATAGCTTTCCTCAGTGCATATTCCATGTTCTTAGCATCTCCAACTTCTGGGGTTTTCGCTGAAACTTTGGGTTCACTCTCACAGCTTCACACCCTGCCTTCTCATGGGTTCCTTGTAAGGGCTATGACCCTGTCACACATTTTTGCCTTGGTGAAGGCCCCTGTAATCCCATAAGTCTTGCATTCTGTATGCCTGCAAAACCAGCATCACATAGATGATGCCAAGGTCAGCTGCCAGTAGCTGGACCTCCTTGGACCATGGCTGCAACAGCCTCTGAGAGCCTGCGTGACTTAGTAAACATTTCCCCGAGTCTCTAAATAAACAAGGTACCTATTATGTGAAAGTTTATACTTCTGCACCTTTCAGCCCATGATGAGTGGCGTCTGGTCACTTCCTGAGATGCTTTTAAGCTATCTTTCCTCTTGTCCTGATGTAACATACTTGGCTTCCTTTAATGTTAATATTTTTAGCAACCACACACACCTTTGCCTCAGTTTTGCAGGTGCCTTCTTTCTGATAAAACTTCAAGCTTTTCATATCTGCTTTTTGCTCCTGATCCTCACTGTAGATATGGCCAGAAGCAGCCATAAGTACCCATGCCGTAGCCTAAATGTTTGGCTGCCTTGAAATTTTCTCTGTCAGATAAACTAGTCCATTGCCTTTAGTCTCAGTCTGCCACAAAGTCTTAGGACATGAGCAAAAGGAAGATACATTTTCTGCCAGGGTGTAACACACATGGTGTCTAGTGCAACTCACTGAAGTTCCTGTCCAAATTGAAACCTCCTGAGCTTGGCCTTTGCGATCTGTTTTCCTATCCACATACTGGTCTTCTAACCTCTGACCAGACTGTCCCATCAAGATCCGCTTACAGCCTTCCTGGGCTTCTCTGATCAGCATCTCCAAACCTTTCCATACTCTTCCCACAAACCAGTTCCAAAGGCTTTTGATCTGCATGGTCAGGTATGTCACAATAATGGCCTCACTTCTCTGGGACTAAAGTCTGTATTAATCACTCTTCAGTTTCTAAAACACAATACCCAACATCCATAATTTAAAGGAAGAGAGGTTTATTTTGATTCATTATTTCAGTCCACAGTTGCTGGCTCCAAGACAGAAATGGCATGGTAGAAGAGCAAGACAAAGGAAACTCATGGCAATTAGGAAACAGAAAGAGATGGGAGGAGCCAGGGGCAAGAATATACCCTTCTAGGTCATGCTCTTGGTGATCCATGTCTTCCAATCAGGCCCTACCTCCAAACTCATGAGACTCTTGGGGACATTTTAGATTTAAACAATAACATACTGACATGTGGTGGTTTTTCTAGCAATCTCCCCATTGCCTCTTTTCCCAGGCTTCTGCAGGGAACTCACACTTAGAACTTCACCCCTGTACCTGTGGCCACTGGATGGAAAGGCTCCCCCAGAGACAACTCTTCTCCTAAGAGGGAATTAGTCTGCCTGAGAGCTACAGGATTCTGACTTTGGGAAGAGACAGTGAACTTGAGGAGTCTCTAAGGTGGAGGTGGGGGAACTTCTTTAGTAGAAATAAGGAAGTCATGCAGGTAACAGGTTGTCCTTCTAGATTTGGTTGAGGGGCCTGGACCTGGATGAGTGGAGGAAGTGGTGGGCACTGTTATCAGAGTTGGTCTGCCCTTCACCTCTGAGGCCCATTTAGTAAGAGGAGAAATAGTCATAGTGAGGTCAGTAGATCCCATTCACTGAGTACATCTATATGTTGCATTAAATTTTTGCTCAACTACACCATGAGGAAAGTACTCTAAATCCACACAATAACTTTCCTGAGGCATGTATGCTCTTGAGTTGTGTAATCAGGCTTCTCATTCATTAGAATAATGAAAGTAGCCTTAGCCTCAGCTTCCTCTATAAAATGCAATGTCTACATGGTAGAATTGTGAGGAGTAGGTGAATTTCCACATATAAAGAACATAGCACAAAATCTGATTAGGAGTAACCCTCAATAAAGTAACAGATTCTATTAATATTTTGTAGATCAAAAGAAATGTACCTAAAGTGACATGTATACAATAAGTGCGTTTTCCTGCTTCATTCTGGTGTGTCTGGTAGATGAGAAATCTAAGACCTGGAGAAGAAAAGAGAATTTCAGAAATCATATAGCAAGAATAGGGCAAATCTAAGTTGTAAGCTCAGATTTTCAGCATTCTAGAAAAAGACCCAGAAAACTCCAGAAAATTCCTTGAACACAAAACATGTAAATGGGGAAGCTGATTAACTTCTGCCCTGCATCCTCTCTGCCTTCGATAGCCCTTTCTGGGGCAGACATGTGCATTCAAGTCAGATCTGATTTCCTCCAAAACAAAAAGGAATGCTCCTTGCTGTACATGGTCAAAAGTAGTGGCTGACTTTTTTTTTTTTTTAACCTATGTCCTGTTCTTTTAAGCAAGCTCAACCTGCCACCTTTTGTTGGCTTAGATGACAGTCTGAGAGTCCCATCACCTGGCCTTTTTAAGTGACCTGACTGGGAAACCAGGCAGAAAGTGCAATTTGGCAGCTATCAGCACCAAAAGAATGAATCTAATATCACAGCTTCTGAGCTACTCGACACCATTTGCTGAGAGGTTGACTTTGTAGAGAGACAGCTTTGGGTAAGGCTGTGTCTTCCTGCATCCCATCCAGGGCTGATGGTTACAAGACCAATCTGCTTTTGAGGGGCATGTAATCATGAAGTGTGTGGTCTCAGTACAGTGGTCCAGGGTTTCAGGTTAGTCCATGAAGTTGGTTAGGCCAGGCCCAAGACAAATGGAAATAAAAGTGTGAAACTGCTTGTATTTAGGGCCTTTGAAAAGATCAGAATGTAAGCATTTAGTCAGAATGAGGCGTTCCACGTTACCTAGGGAGTTTAACATTCGGCTGAGATAACATCAGCTCTGCATGATCCTGGGGGTTAGCTCGTTCCAGTCCCCAGTGCTGATTGGCTTTGATGACAGAATCAGAATTCGTAGGATATTGGAGGGATAATTGCAGCCCCTGTGTGTGAGAATGGGGTGATCTCTTGATTGAATGATGCCTGGGTTCTTTCTGCCTGACGCTCATTTTGAGCTCTGACTGTTCAACCTGAGGAGCACGTGAACATACAGGGCTACTAAACACCAAGAATCAGCCCGACTCAACATCCTGCAGTGTCATCTCTACCTGGAGATACTTGGTTGAAAATTAATTAATTCGTAAGTAATTTAAAGCATTATTTTTCTTAAACTTAATCCAAGATCTGTCTTTGGTGGTTTGATCTTGTCATCCTCTTTTAATCACTGATCTTTTCCTTTTTCCCTAACCTCTTTAAGTTGCTTTAAAGAAAAAAAAAAGAATTATCTTAATTCATATTGAATTTAACCCTAAGAAAAGATTTAACATGGAAGAATTTCAGCTTCTCAGCACCTCCTCACTGCAGAACAACCTGGGTCACCTGTAGCCGAGAAGATTGGGATGATTCTGTTTTTTAGGTAGTCCTTGGGCCCAGTCCACACCCAAGTGGGTGCAGGCAGTTCTGGGTGTTTAATGACCACATGGGCTCTGAGGGTTGACCCCTCCTTTTCTCCCCTTTTAGGTGATGATAGAGAGATTTATTTTCCTAATGACACTGGGACCTGGTCAGTGCTCTACATAAGAAACCCCCAGGAACCCTTCCGCTCTGGCTGTGCTGAGTTATTGGCAAAAGATAACTGACTGAATTCATTTCCAGAGTTGCATCAACCTGAAGGTACCTCTCTGATATAGCTATGGAGTGTCCTTTCTACTTTATAGACTGCAGGTCTCTTTTAGAAGGCAGAGGGAGATGGGGCAGGAGGACTGGATCTGCTGCTGGGAGCTTGGAGCAGATTGGCAGGGGGCCCTTCTTTTCTGTGTATACCTTGGGTGAGCTCTTCAAGAGGCAGAGTAGCAGAGTGGGTGGATAAGGAAGACTGGGGTTCCTGATAGGCTGCCTTTGGAAGGAGACAGCTTTGGAGAAATCCATCTCTTCACCAAGCCCATCCAATGCTGATGGCCACAAGACCAGTCTGCTTATGTGTCAAAGCCCTTTCTGGCTCTTCCATGCTATACACTCAGAATCTGGAGTCTCTTCTGAGACTCTGGGTCCTGTAGGCACTTCTTGTAAAAGAAAAACCTGTGTCTTCTCGGGGGTACAGGGAAACAAATGTTTAGAACATAAGCTCTGAGGTTTACTGATAAGATATATATCCTTTATTTGCTATTACTGTGACACTGACCAGGTTATTTAACCACTCTGTGCCTTAAGTTTCCCATCAGGGGACAAAATATTGCCTTGCCCTACTGTAAGAACCGAGATAATTCAGAAGGAACACAATGTGGTGAGTCCAGTAACTACTAGCTCCATCTCTGAACTATTATAGAGCATGGGATCACAGTGCTGCTAATCCCTATGTAGATGGGGCTTCCTAGAGTTACAACATGATACAAGCCAATGGGGATAGATACCATGATTCCCTGTTTTCCAGATGAACTCCTTTGACTCTACTAGGCACCAAACAAGCATGCTAGAATGTGGGCCAACATGGATAGGACGCCATCTTTGCCTTCCACGAAGCTGGAGTACATAGAGCACACTGTGACTATTGAAGAATCAGTGAGAAGAAGCATGGCAACAGTGGGCCGGATTCTCATTGCTGGTGCTGAGTGTCTTGGGCAATGACAGGAGCAATTGGGTCAGAGGTGGACTGAGATGAGCTTTTTTCCCCCTTCTTGTTCTTCCTCCTCCAAACTGTCTTCCTTTCTAGAGTAGGCAGGAGCTCCCAGCCCTCCAGCTCCTGGACACACACAGAGGGAAAAGTCTCTTTGGTTTCTCATCATGACTAGTTTAGAGAGGGTGAAGGGGTTTAAATATGGTGCCTAGCATGATGGCAACCATCTTGCCAGCCAAGGTGGGACAAGGTGATACAGCAAATGGATCAGCAGGGTGGGCAAACACCTGGTCATACATTCCCACTTTCCTATTTTTTCTCAGCCCTTTCTCATTGCTGGGGTGCCATCTTCCAGAACCAGTTTGTTTAAAGGCTCCATGGTTCAAGGCTCAACTCTAGAATGTCCTTTTATGCTACCTTTCCTGACCTGCCAACAGAGGGACCCTCAGCCCACACAGTAGCTTACACACAGGTATTCTCAGGCATGGCACTTTCTTGGCTACACTGGGACCTCCTAGAGGACAGGGGCTGTCTAGCCCACTTCCTATCCATGCCCCATAACTGTACTTTATCAGGCAAACTATAAGGAGGCAAGAGAGAGGACAGGGAGTGGGAAAGAGGATGGCCATTCCCAGAGCAGGAGAGGTTTGCATTTACGATGATACCATTGGCTAGTCTGGGATAGCAAGCCTTAGAGGTGCTTGCTGCCATTGTAATATGGGACAGAGCTGGGGCCTGGATACTTAGGAAACTGTAGGACCAGGGAATGGGATCTTTCTTGTCACACTCCCAGACTCTGCCCATGGGCCTTGGCCAAAGGCGCTGAGGTGTGTCCCGGCTTCTTCCACAGCCCTAGCCAATGGTATCCAGAGACCCATGCCACCAAGGATGGGAACAGTCTTGTGCCAAAGCTCTTGGATTAAATATGTTCTGGATTTAGGAGAAAGTGGTTGGTGAGCAAGCAGGCAGCTATCTTGCTGGCTGGATTTCTCTAGCATGCTGCATGCCAAATACAATGTCTGCAGTCCTTGCCCCTGTGGGATTTCCTGAAACCTCTAACCCAGCTCTTCAGAGTTTTACTCCTAGGCAAAGTCCTATCCAAATTTTAATTCTTGGAGTTTAGTGTTCTTCTATGGCAGTTGTTTATCAGTCAGAATTGGTCTAACACCTTTTAACTGCTTAAGTGATAGAGCCAAGAGTCAAACGACCCTGCTACACATTGATGGTAAGTATCCAAGATGCTTACCTACATGATATCCTAAGCTTGGTCAGAGGGCCAGGAATGATCCAGAAGGTAGCATTTGGTTACCTCATCTGCTCATGATGGTTCCAGACATGTTCAAGAAGCAGAAGTTGCTACTAAGAATGGTTAATCTTGGTCTCTGATCTCGAGGAATGAGTTATGGAAATAAAACACAAAACAAATTAAGGTCAGTAACAGAACAGTGGTATATGATAAAAGCATTTCTCCAAATTCAAGAAGTGAATTGGCATTCCTGCTGAGCCAACCAGAGAGGGTGTTGTAGAGACAGGAACATCTGAAGGATGGGCTACTTTCCAGTGCCATGGTGAGCATATAAGGCACTGTTCTGAGGATATACAGGAAATAATGGAAAAACTTGGCCCAATATGTGAAAAGGGAAGAGAATTTCCAGCCCAAAACTATGAATGCAGAAATGTAGAACACACCTGAGAGTTCCAAACAAGTGCCGATGGCTTGTCTGCTTTAGTTCAATTTGAACACCAGAATCTTTTGTGTAATAGGTAGGGCCCGCTTGGTCCAGGCATCTGATTTATCACTGTTTGGAGGGAGACACTCTTTAAGGAAGAGAGATCACAAATGGGTAATCAGGGTTACTGAACATACCACAGTGAACTATGAGGATAATTCCAATAGCTCAAAATGAGTTATGTCAATACCTGATTCTTATCACTAAGCAGTTGGTGGTTTTCTTTAGCTAGCAAAGCCTAGAAGAGAGCTCAGGTCTATATGGGTAGGAGGCCTTGTTCTTCAAGTTCTATTGACCCTCTTTGGTCTGTCCTGTGACAATTTATGTCCAGACCGCAGCATCTTAAAGTTTTAGGATAATTATTAGTTTTATAGATAATTATTAAGTGTGGCAATTAGGTTATTTTAACTTCTCTAAGATATGGGATGGTCCGAGGGGAGACAGAGTTTAGATTCCTGGCCCTGGGGTGGGAGGGGCACTCTATGTGGTGGGCTTTCCTAGACCTCCAGATCATTTAGCAATTCTCCCCATGCCACCCTACTCTCATTCTACCACAAAAAAGTGATCCTGTGTCCTGCTTTCTAATCTGGGTTAGGGGATATGAGAGAGTATCTCCTCACATATGGACAGAGTTTACAGACTCCAATTTGGATGCTGAGTGGTATCTGAAAGTCTTATGGACCTGTTAGGATGAATGAGAGGAAGTGGGTAGTTCTGTCCAGACTCTACTGTCACCTGACTCTGGGGAAACTAGTGTTAGGGAGAAGATCTGGGGCCCTAGAAAAACTAGCAGCCTTTTCCCCCGGGGGGAGGGGTACCTATACACAGTGGTATATGTTAATTCCTGGAGAACACCAATATTAGCTAAAATGGATACACAAATACTTACACTAAGATAATAATGTTTAAAAAAATGGATTTAAAAAAACAAAACTCACTTCCAAACTCTGGTATACGAAGACCTCCTAGTTATGGACTTCCCAATGAATTTTCACCAACTCCACAATTTAGATTTTTCATTTCCATGCAGATGATTCAAGAAGGCAATGATGAAAGTTCTTAGCATTGAAAAAATTTATCATGGTACGTATTTTGTTGCTAGTTTTGCTCAGTAGCTCATGTGAAAAAAGCAGTTGATAAAATTTATTGTGAAAACACTCAGCAAACTATGAGTAGAAAGGAATTTCCTCAATCTGATAAGGAGTATTTACAGAAAAACCACTATAGTTCGCATCAGAAGCCACCATTGAATGGATTGAATATCATACTCAACAGTGAAATAATTGGCTATCCATATGCTGAAAACTAAAATTAGACCCATGCCTATCACCATGTACTAAACTAAAATCCAAATGGATCAAAGATCTAAATATTAAAACAGAAACACTAAATCTGTTGCAAGACAAAGTAGGTAAAAATCTTGAAGACATAGGGGTAGGTAGAGAATTCATGAACAAGAACCAAACTGCACTGGAAATACTTCCCAGAATCAATAACTGGGATCATATCTTATTAAAGAGTTTCTACACATCCAAAGAAATCTCCAGCAGAGTGAAAAGAAAACCTACAAACTGGGAAAAAAAATCTTAGTGAACTGTCCCTCAGACAAAGGACTTCTGTCTAGAACTTATAAAGAATTTAAAAAAGTCAGACCCCCGAAATTCAAAGACCCAATCCAAAAATGGGCATCCGAGATGAACAAACAGTTTTCAGATGAAGAAATATGAATGGTAAATAAATACATGAAAAAATGTTCATCATCATTAGTCATTAGAGAAATGCAAATTAAAACCACACTGAGATACCATCTCACTCCAGAAAGAATGGCCAGGATCAACAAAACTACCAACAACAAATGCTGGAGAGGCTGTGGGGAAAAAGGAACTCTTTTGCACTGTTGGTAGGAGTGTAGACTGGTGCAACCACTGTGGAAGTCAATCTGGAGATTCCTCAAAAAGCTAAGGTTGGAGGTCCCATTTGACCCAGCTATTCCACTCTTAGGCATATTCCCAGAAGATCTGAAAACATCTTACCACAGTGATATATGCGCATCCATGTTTATAGCGGCACAATTTGTAATAGCCAGATCTTGGAAACAACCTAAGTGCCCATCAACCGAGGAATGGATAAAAAAATTGTGGTACTTTTATACAATGGAGTCCTACTCAGCTATAAAGAATGATCAAATTGAGATATTTATAAATAAATGGATGCATCTTGAATCTATACTCATAAGTGAAATAAATCAAACTCACATATATAAATACCATATAGTCTCCCTAGTGTAAGAAATGGTAAGAGTACAGAAGATTTTGTGGAAATCATGGTTCACCATTATACTGCTCTGATGTCTTATGTCTTCATTCATTGGTTTGAATGGTTTTATTCTGTTTTGTTTGATCTTAATATATGTGATCATATGAATAGTTACTTTGAAGACAAGACAGTATGGTAGCCAGTGTTGATTTAATATCATCTTGCTCTGAAGTCCTACCATGCTTTTGTTTTTCTATTACCATTGGTTCTATCACGCTGTGTGTTATTGGATTTTAATATGTATGATAGTAAAAACAAAATTTTTATGGAAAATGAGATAATATAGCAGCCATTGTTCATCTTTGGTTATTTGGTTCAGAATGTCTTGGAATACTTCCATTCTCTTGAGTTGTTTATTCTACTTTGTTAGGTTTGACATTATTGTGTGTAAAGCTAAGCTCAACTATTTCAAAGAAAGAGACATTATGGTAGCTACTGTTAATATCCAATTGTCTTGTTGTGAAGTGCTGTGTTGCTTACATTGTTCTGTTCTGATCTGCTTAGATCTGTCCTCTTTTGTTTTATTCTCTTTAAAAAAACAGTGAAATTGTGAACACTTCATTCCTGAGACTGGAAACAAACACTATTACTACTTCTTTCAACAGTGTACTGAAGGGTCTATCCAGTGCAATAGGTATAGGAAAGCAAGGAGTAAATATGTTTTTATTGGCAAATAAAATGATTGTCTACTTGGAGAATTCAAAGTAATCCACAAGCTATATAATTCCTAAATATATTTAGCAAGATTTATAGATACAAAAAGAACATATAAATTTTTTTTCTATTTCTACAACTGGCATCAAACAACTGGAAAATGGAATTTATAAACTAGTAACTGTAAAATTGAATCAAAAATAATTAACTAGAGTGAACCTAATGAAAGATACACAAGGCTGAAAACCATAAAACATAGTTTAGAGAAATTAAAAAAGATCTAAATAAATGGAGACTTGCTTCATACATAGGGAAGAGAAAATTCAAAGTTGTTAAGACATCATTCTTTTCTAAACTGGTCTGTAGATTCATCTCAGCTCAGTAGATATTGGAGGGGTGTTGAAAATTGACAAATTAATCTTAAATTTTATATGGCAAAGCAAAAGACCAAGAGTGGCCAAGCAATCTTGAAGAACAAGAAAAAATTTAGAGAATTTTCACTATCAGATTTCAAAACTTACTATAAATATACAGTAATTAGAAGAAGAGTATATGATTAGCATAAGGATCAAAAAATAAAACAGAATAGAAAGACCCTTTATGTTGTTCCTCGGTTTGCAAAAAATATGTCACCACAGTCTAATGGGAGAAAAGACATTTACAAAACATGATGCTGAAACAGTTGTGTATCAGCACACATAAAAAAAAAATCTTGATCCCTACCTCACACTGCAAAAATTTATTCAAGGTGGAGTATAGAACATCATGTTATGCAATAAATCTCCTTCTTAGCATGCACTAGGCCCTGGGCTCAATCACAGAGCTACCAAAAATCTGCTAAAAGAAAACAGAATTCTTTTTGTTTTTTTGGTATCAGGAATCAAATTCATGACCTTGTGCTTGCCAGTAAGGCGCCATGCTACTGAGCTATATTCCTGGCCCTAGAAAAATAGAATATGTTGATGATCCTGGGATAGGAAAAAATTTCTTAAACAGAGCACAAAAAACACAAATCAACATATCTGTAAAAAAGTTAATTAAAATGCAAATGACAAGCCACAAATTAGTGAAAGATATTTACAATACCTCCAACAAAGGACTTTTATTTAGAATATGTAAAGAATATATGTATATTCAATATACATATCTGAATAAACAAGAAAATTCAATTTAAAAAATGAGCAACATTTGGACATATATTTCCACCCCCAAAATATTCCAAATGACCATAACTGTAAAAAAAAAACCTCAATATCATTACTCATGAGGGAAAAGTCAGTTAAAACCCAAATGAGAAAGTGCTCTGTACTCTTCCTATGGGTAATAAATAGACAGATAAGCAAACAGTATCAGTGACTCAATAATTTAGTGTTAGCAGGGTTGTAGAGTAACTGAAACTCTCCTACACTGCTTGGTAATAATGGTAATTGGTTATTTTTTTAATTGTTAAAGTAGTAAAATACCACAGAACAAGATGGAACAAAGCCAATTGAGAAGTTGTAGTGAAACTGGTACTGAACTTCACAGCAGTTTACCGGGATAACAGTAATAGGTACCATAGTATATCTCATTTTCTTCACAGTAGTTGTTCTTTCAACCAGGTATAGCAAAATCAAAGGAAATACAGAACATTATAGGACTTATGAATAGAACAAATCCATTAATCAGAACAAAGAAAAACAGTGATAAAAATATTTGCCTTCAAAAAGTGGTAGAAGGAAATCCCCCTTATTTGCTATATTGCATATAGTCAGCCTCACAAGAGATGCTCAGATCTCTGGCTCTTACTTGCTAACAGGGGGAGGGGGAGGGGGAGGGGAGGGAAATGGATGGATGTTTGAATTTCAGCCCGCGTGCCAGTAGGCTCACAGCCACTTACTAGGGTGGCGAGCTGGGTGCTTGGTTTCTGAGCACCCTGAGTTCCAACATGACGCGGATCTCAGGAGACACTGATGGTTCTTTCCCTGGGGTGGCCACAGCTTGGCAGGCCACAGCCATTTACCAGGGTGGTGAGCTGGCTGCTTAGGTAATTATTTCAATAATTTTGAAAAACTATTTGGCATTATCCACAGCAACTAAACATAAGCTACCTTATAGCCAATAGTTTTACCCTAAGCTATATACATAAGTAACAGAAATGTTTCATGTCATGATAAAGACAAGTATATGAATATCCATAACAATTGTATTCATTAGTTCAAAACTCAAAACAATCTAAATATACACCTGTATGAAAATAGACAAATCATTGTATTTGTACAATAAAGTACTACAAAACAAAAAAGAATGAACTGCTGATATACTTAAACAAATGTCATATACATTATCTTGAGCCAAAAAGTCAAATGTAAGTGACCACATGTGATTTTATTTTTATAAGGTAAAAACCAGGACAACAGAAAACAGGCTGATAGAAATACAAACATGTTTAGCTTTAATGGGATGGAGTACTGAGTGGAACAAGGTGTGGGAAAATTTCCTGGGATGTAGATAATGGTTCATATGTTTATCTCTATAGTATTACAATATGTGTACAAAAATAAAAATTCACTGAACTTTGCATTTAATGTTTGTGCACTCTGTTGTATGTTATCCTCAATAAAATGAGTTTCATCTCAGTAAAATATATTTTTATGAATAAGAAAAGAGCAAAGTTCACCATAACAATTGCTCTAGAGATTTCCAAATTTGGGCTTTAGAGTCTTCCCATTTGTTGAAAATACTGTCCTTTTCCCATTGAATGATCTTGTAACTTTTGCTGAACTAACTTGACATATGCCAAAATTTATTTCTGGGCTTTCTATTCCATTCCATTTATCTGGAATGGAATCTGTCTTTATGCCAGTACCACATTGCTTTGGTTACTATAGCTTCATAATATATTTCAAAATCAGATAGTATGATGCTTCCAGTTTTGTTATTTTAAAAAATTGTTTTAATTTTATTAAGGGAATCTCTTGAAATTTTATGTGAATTTCTCTATGCAGAATATTATTGAAATTTTAACAGGGATTGTATTTAATCTGTAGGTTACTTGGGAGCAGTGCTGACATCTTAGCAATATTAATTTTTCCAACTCAATAATATGGCATATTTTTCTATTTATTTGTGTATTCTCTACTTTCTTTCAACAATGTTTTGTACTTTTCATGATAAAAGCCTTTTAACTCCCTAGTGAAGCTTATTGTTAAGTATTCTGTTAAATTTACTGTACTATTATAAATGATATTGTTTTCATGATTTCTGTTTCCAATATTTCATTATTAATATATAGAAATAAAGCTGGCTTTTATATGTTGATACTTTATCTTGCAACTTTACCAAATTCACTCAACAGTTTTCTGATAGTCTTTATGATAGGTATATAATATTTGCAGATGATATATATCATATATATGCAGATGTTATATATCACATATAATGTAATATCATATGCAAATATGGAGAGTTGCATTTCTTTGGTTCTTTCTGATTTGATGCCTTTTATTTCTTGTTTTTGTGTATCATTCCTCCTAGGGCTTCCAGCACTATATTAAATAGAAGTTTTAGGAGAGGGATCCTTGTCTCTTTTTTTTTTTGGTACCAGGGATCAAACTCATGACCTTGCATTTACCAGGCAAGAGCTTTGAGCCACTGAGCTAAATCCCCAGTCCAGATCCTTGTTTTGTTCATAATCTTAGAGGAAAAATGAGGAAGCTTTCACCATTAGCCTTTATTAGGTTGAGGTATTTTCAAAATACATTACAAAAATACAATAGTCAAAACAGACATATAAACCAGTGGAACAGAATAGAGAACCCAGAGAAAATCCCATCTATATAAAATTAATGGATTTTACTGATTTATTGAGTTTTTAATATTTGAGTGTTTATAAAAAAATCATCAAAATTTTCTGTTAACTGCTATGTGATTCAAAACCCATGACAGTGCTGGATCACATAGCAGTGATTGGTTTTTGGTGTACAAAGTCTAAAAAAGAACATAAAAATAAATTCCCATATGAACTTCAATGAAAATACCTGTGGCACTATACAAAAAAAACTTTACTTCAATTATCATGCTAAGGCACTTTGCATTTATGACAACAGCATGTTCCACACACATATATTTCTAACACTGAGAGCACGCATCTTTTTCTTTCTTGGCCTTTTTTTTTTTAAATTTATTTAAAGAGAAAAAAGGCAAAATAGAAAAAGGGATAGAAACAATAAAGAATTTCAGAAAAAAAATAAATAGTAGGAAATCACTAGCTGATAAATTACATATTGTCTTCTTAGACATAGTTGTTCAAGTTACAAAATTAAAGGATACAAAGTGGACATTCAAACAGCGAGGCTGCAAACAGTTCTGTCCAATGATCCAACAAAAATTTAGCAACATGGTTATCAGTCCTACACACTTAAACACAAATGCAGTCATATCCTTTAGAGCACTCTCCTTTCCTCCTTTTGCTTTTTAAGTCCATTATCTGTTTAGTTATATCCTGCTTCAGGTTGCTCAATTACCTTACTGACCTGTTTCTTTGTTATTTACTTTTTAATCACACCTTGTATTATTCTGTTGCTTTGTTTTTGAGTTTCTCCTCATCCATGCCCCATGGATCAGCTTTGGTGGAGCTGGGAGTTTTTTGGAGGTATTTTGTTACTTTGTTATCTACTTTTTTTTTTTTTTGAAGGTAGCAAAATACAGCAGAATAAGACAGAACAAACCCATGTGAGGCAGTGCAGTGAAATTGACACAGAACCTCAGAGCAGGTCACCAATTTCCTGGCCTTTTTGTAGGACATATTTGACATCTCAAGCTGTCTTGTTTTGTCAGGAGGCTCTTATCGTATTATACAGTGTGCCTTCAACAGGAACATAAAATATCAATAAAATAAAGTAGTGGAGAGACAGCTAGTGTGGAGACTACTGCATACCTCTGGACTCGCTATCATGAGCAGCACTTTAGCAAAGATTGTGGAGATAAAAGCTAAGATGGCTTGGACTCAGAGGAACAAGGCCACAGCACATCACCTAGAGCTGCTTATGGCTCACCTTGCTAAGCTTCATAGAGAAATCATTACACCAAAAGATAGTGGTGGTTGTGGGCCAGGAGAAGATTTTGGTGTGTCCAATACAGGTGATGTTTGAGTTGGTTTTATGGGTTTTCCATCTGTTGAGAAGTAAAAGCTGCTGAGTAACCTGGCAGGAGTGTATTCTGAGATGACAGCCTATGAGTTCACTTCTCTGATGACTATGCCTGCTGTCATCAGGTGCAAAGGTGCCAGGATCCACCTCCTAGGTCTCCCAAGTGTCACTGAAGTTGGCAAGGGTTGGAAAAGTAGAGGTTGTCAAGTCATTGCAGTGAACTGCACTTGTAATTTGATCCTAATCATTCTGAATGTCTTAAAACCCTTGGGACACAAGAAGATAATTGGAAACGATCTAGAAGGCTTTGACACTTTCTTGAACAGCAAACCTCTTAACATTGGCTTTAAGAAGAAAGACAAGGGAGACATTCATCTCACAGCCACTTACCCTCAGAGTGAGCTGGGTGCTGAAACTGTGAAGAGCATTCTGGCTGAGTACAAAATTCATAATGCTGAACTAACTTTGCCGACTGATGCTTCAACTGATGACCTCATTGATGGAGTGGAAGGAAACAGAGTATGTATCCCTTGTATCTATGTATTAAACAAGATTGACTAGATTTCACTGAGAAATTGGACATCACTGATAAGGTACCACACTGTGTACCTATCTCTGCCCATCACTGCTGGAATTTTGACTTGTTGAGAAGATCTGGGACTATATGAAACTAGTGGGAATCTGCACCAAACCCAAAGGGAAGTTACCAGATTGCACATCTCCTGTGGTGCTGCCTTACTCCAGGGTCACAGTGGAGAATTTCTGCCATTCACAAAAATCTCAAAGAATTTAAATATGCTCTGGTCTGGGGTCACTCTGTGAAACATCCTCAGAAAGTGGGAAAGACCATACAGTGGAGGATGAGGATGTCATTCAAACTGTGAAGAAGTGAAACCTTTCCCTTCCTCCATCTGCCAGGCCAATCACAGAGCTTTCCCCATGACCAAGCACCCTACTCAATTCCTTCCATTTTTGGCAGCCCCTGGGTCAGGATACAGGGGTGGGAAATGGAGGCACCCAAAGTGGAACTTAATTTATCTTACTATGGTGTCCCCTTCCATGTTGAACTGTGTAAAATGCCCAGTAGACCTGCTCTCTATGTGCAGTTTATGTGTCCTTGTCAGATTTGTTTTGGGATGGGTTGAATGAGCAATGTACAGTGAAACAGCTGCAGAAAGAGTACTTTGCAGCTTGGTTTTGAATGTGAAATGGGTAAAAACATGACTTGTAACATCTTAAAAATATTAAATTTTTAATATGGATTGTGCATTTAGAATAGACATCAACATTTGCACATCAGCTGTGTACTTACAAAACCTAAAAGATAACATCAGAAGTAAATTTTTATAGTTCTATAGTGAAAATACTAGTATGACTCTACCACAAAAATAAGCTTTTCTTCAACTGTCATATTCAAGGCAGTTTTTACATATGACAACTGCAAATTCCATGCACATGTCTCACACTGACAGCTCCAGTGCTTAGCTTTCCTTTCCTATGTGGCAGTCTTGTCACCTTTTGTCTCTTCCTGTTTTGTCAGGAGCTTCCTACTATATCGTACAGCATACACTTACTAGGGAAATAAGATGTCAATAAAATGAAATGCATGCTTAAAATAGGCACCATTTTCACTCTAGCTGTTTACTTACTTTAAAATTTTTTTTTATTTTAAAGAGAATAAAACAAAAAAGGACAGATCTAAGCAGATCAGAACAATGTAAGCAACACAGCACTTCACAACAAGACAATTGGATATTAACGGTAGCTATCATAATGTCTCTTTCTTTGAAATAGCTGAGCTTAGTTTGACTCACAATAATGCCAAACATAACAAACTGTTTACTTACTTACAAAGCCTGAAAGATAACATCAAAAATAAACACCGAAGTGAACTACAGTGTAAACAGAAAAAGCTACCACACAAATAATGTTGACTTAAACTGTCACACCCACGGCAGTTTTCACACATGACAGCTGCATGTTCCATACACCAGTATTGCTTACATTGATAGCATGTATGTTTTGTTTTCCTGTACTTTCTTATGGACCCAGTTGACATTTGTAAAGAATAGCATGAGGCAGGGACCAACTGCGATCACCAGGCTTGTGTAAAGGAGGCAACACAGCGTGAAATTTTTTGTGCCTGGGTGCAGGCAGAGGGTGGAAAGGCTATTTATAGGGAACAAAGAGAAGCAAACTTGTTAAAAACAGGGCTTGAAAGAAAGCAAGGGACATTAGGTAGGAAGACCTTAGTAAACATTAGTGGTAAAAGTTCTCTGCATGTTTTGTGCCTCAGTAGGCAAAGAAGCATCCAGTGTGAATGCTTGGGTGTCTTTAGATGTAGTTCACGTTCCATCTTATCTCTTTTATGACAACCTGTGTTTGCCATGGGCACCAGTGCTGAGTTAAGAATAAATGCCTCTGCTGGCCAACAGGTTAGGTTTCGGGACAATTGTGTCGGAATTGAGCCTTACATTTCTGTATTTTTTGTTTTTATAAACAAAAAAAGGAAAGAGAAGAAGAAAAAGAGAGCTAGGCATCATTTCTCATGACTGCTTCTTGCATGACATATGGGCTGAGTGGGTAGTCTAGTGGAAAGGAAAACTTTGGGGAACTGTATCATAATGGGGTGAGGAGAAGAGCAACAGCTACCAATTGATGATTGCTTGGATGTAGTCTTGTAAGAATTGTGACTGGAGTCTGAAAAGGCAGGGCCTGAAGGGTTGGGTATGCAGACCAATGGTCCTGCTAAGGCAAGGAGCCATGAGGCCCATCTGGAGGATTTATGTGAGGGGCTACAGGAAAGACTGTGTCTATAGAGTGTGCGGTGGGGAGTGGTCAGGCAGAAGGAGAGCAAACCAAGGGCAAAGACCTGGCAGAAGTGGAGGATGATCAACTAATTTTAGATAAGAGTTTCAGGGATACACAGTGGAGGAAATACAGTCTCTTCAACAGATGATGTGGGGAAAACTGGATATCCCCAAAACTGGACTCTTACACTGTAAATGAAAAGCAACTGAAAATGAATGACAGAATTAAAAAATGAGATCTGGAGCTACAAAATTCTTAGAAGAAAAAAGGAAAATGCTTTATAACATTAGTCTTGGCCATTATTGTAGAAAATTACAGCAGCATAAGGTAGCGTCTCAAAGAATTAAAGTTAGATTTACTTGTGGTACAGCAGTCCTACTTCTTGCTGTCCAAACCCATTGAACTGAGGATACTGGAAGGCTTTTTAACACTCCCCTGTGGATTACAGCATTATTCTCAGTAGCCAGGAGGTGGAAAAACCTAGATGTCCACCAATAGATGAGTAGATAAAGAAATGTGGCAATATTGTATATTATATAAATAGATAATAACATACAATGGATAAAAGGGAATATTAATCAGTCTTAAAAATGAAGCAAAATATGATACATGTTATAACATGAATGAAATTTGAGTACATTAAGCTAAATGAAATAAGCCATCTAGGAAAAGACAAATACCATGTTTGTACTTTTATGATATCTTAGTCTTCTTTTTAGAAGCTACATAATTGAGATGGTTAGCTACCACAGACTAGGGAGTTAAACTGCCCAGAATAGAGGTTCATTTAACCCATGGTTCTGGAGTGGGGAAGTCCAAAAGTGTGACCCTGGCATCCTGTGAGGATCTTCTTCCTTCCTGCACCTTAAGTTGGCAGAGGGGATTCCGTGATAAGGCAGAGAAAGCTTCTTGCTGGGGTCTTTCATCATCTTCTAATTGCATCCTAAAGGCCCTATATTTTGACCTCCTCTCACCCTAATTATTTCCCAAGGATCCCCCTCCAAATACCATTAATAGATTACTTTGGAGGTTGAGTTTATAATACATAAAATTTTGGGGTACATTCAACTACAGTGTAAAAAATACTTAGAGTAGTCAAAACCATAGAGATTAGAATCATAAGAAGTAGATTTGTAATATTTCCATAGGGTAGGAGAGGGTAAGGAAAATACAGGGTTATTAATTGATGGGTGTGAAGTCTCAGGAAAGCAAGGTGAATAAACTCTGGAGACCTGATGTACAACATTGTACCTAAGTCTACAACGCTATACAGTACATATTAAATTTTGTTAGAGGATAAAGCTCATGTAGAGTGTTCAAACCACAATTAAGTTAAATTAAAAATAATAAAACAGGTTGTTTTGAAGAAAACTAGGGGAAAATAGCGTTAAGTGACTCCTGTTTCTCTTGTCTGAAGACTTGAGGAGTTGGAAATGTGGAGATCCTGAGCTGATGACATCTTATTTTGAATGTCCAGTTGATTGAAGGTAACAGCTCCCAGCCACCATCTCATCCTCTTACCTAAAAAGTAAAAAATAAGAACCAGAGGCCCCAGCTACTCCATGGAGATCTGTTCCTGACAGCTTCATCCCAGAACAATAAACTGACACTTGATAGTTTGCAATCATCAGCCAGTTATTCTTTCTCTCCTGCCTCAATTAGCTCATCAAAGCCTAGCAATAAGGTGGGGTCTCTGGAAGTGGAGGTTCTGGCTGGACAACCTTGGAGACCCTAAATGCATTCCAGTTCTCCAGGTTCTGAATTGTTGCTTTGTTTGCATATTTTGAAGTTTTTAAAGAAAGGTTACAATAATTTCCTTTGCTTACAGATGTCATGGGTTGTGTTTGTGCTTGTTGTCTCCAGTGCTAGGATAACTGCTTTCCCAAGCAGCTGCTGCAGTCACAGTCTTGTTGGGAAAGAAGGGTAGACTGTTGAAGAATGTCTGCCTTGGACTACAGTCCCCTCTTCTCAAGGCTTATTTAAGCTTTTATGTCATCCCGTTGACTGCTGAAGACACAGAAGTAAAAGGACGGAGTCCCTGCTTTCCAAGAACAGATAGCTGCTAGAGACAGGCAAGCCTGGATCACAAACAATAGTAGTGTGTAAGGTGATAGGATAGCGCAGTGGTGAGAGAACTGCTTTACCGATTTGTGGACAGAGCTGTGGGTAGGGAATAGGGCATCTTGGTTGTGCACATACATCTGGTATTTATCGTACAGTAAACTAAAATCAATCTCTGAAGGAGTTAGTTTTTACATGCTATGTAAAATGGGCAAAACACATAGAAGAATGTGCTATCAATCCTGCAGAACCCTTATGAGGGGCATAAATCGGCTGTGAAAACGTCCAGGGATGGCAGCCAAGGAACTCAGGTGCTGATATTTATCAGTGTCCTCTTTGCTGCTTCCAGTGATCAGAGTTCCTCCAGAATCATACGAGCATTCTCAACACTAGCTCAGCTCTGTCACACTTCTGCATAAAGGTGAAGTTGGTCAGTGCAGACTGGCGGACCATCTGGCTAGAAAGAGTCCTCCCAGGAGCCGTGGGCTACAGCTCTGCCCATAGACTGAGACTGCCACATGGACAGCAGCTACGAAGTAGGCGGGAAGGGCCGTGGCAGTGCAGACTGAGCCCTATCCGGTAACTGCTCTGATTCCTAGTTGAGCTTGAGTTTTGTTTTTCTGTCCTCCCCCTGCCTGGATATAGCAGTGTTAGAGCTGCGACTGGAGCTGGAAGGTCAAAGGGTGAGTGGTTCCCCTGAAGATGGTTCAGTGTGATAGAATGAAGACCGAGACACCTTGAGGAGTGCTGGCTCTCAGGTCACAAGGGCCACGGGGTAGAGTTAGCTGTCTCTTCCCAGTACACAGTTCTTCATCCGTTGGAGCCTAACACTTCAGGCTGTATGTCCCTCTACAGTTCTTCTCTTCTCTTAGCCCTTTCTCTTCCCTCTCCATTCCATTTTCCTCCTTTCTCTCCCTTTTCTCCCCACTCTCTTTCATCCACCTTGTCACCGGTACTCTCTCCTTCTTCAGGTAAACTTGTTCCTGGAGGTATCAGCACAAACAGCTCTTCCCATCTCATTCATTACAAGCAAATTTCCCTCATGTGCTTGTCCACAGTAATAGTAACTACTTTGAAATCCTCAGCTGATATTGCCAACGTCTGGGTCTCCCTTGGTTATCTTTTCTTTTGGGAACTGTTGGCATTTTCCTGTTCTTCATATATTGCATAATTGCTACATTGTAAGTATTATATTGTGGAAGCCTAGGTTCTTATGGAGAGTGCTGATTGTTTTTATTTTAGCTGATAAACTGTTGTGTTTTGAGCAGCAATGCAAACCTCTGTTGCATTCTTTCATCATTATCTAGATAGTTCTGAGCCTGCTGTGTGAATGCATAATTTATCAATCAGCCAGAGGTTTGATAAGAGTACATATACAGGACTCAGAGCTCCTCATCTTTACCTACTACTTCCTAAAGTAACCCCTTTACTTTCTAGCACCTGCAGTTTCCCTGAGCTTTATTCTATGGTTCTTCAAGTTGGAAAAACTATAGCTTTTCTAAGAGAGCTGTAGTTACTTCACATGGTGCTCACTGTAAGTGTCTGTGTAAGATGACTTTGACCTATCTTCAAGATCAAAGCCATTTAAATGGGAAAAACTCTGTCTCTCCTCCCTTCTTCCAAATCTCAACTCTTCTTCAAAAGATACCTTCTTTTCTCATTTTCTAATACTTTTAGATAGCTGAAATTTTTTCCCTTTAGAGTTAACAGTTATATTGGTGAGAGATTTGGTCCAATAATTTACTTGACCATATCAGACATGAAGCTCTTTCTATTTTTTAAATTTCATCATTTTAATTTATTATTTTAATTTTAAAGAGAATAAAACAAAACAGAATAAAGCAAATCAGAATAGAATAATGCAAATAATACAGGACTTCAAAACAAAGACAGCAGGAAATCAACATTGGCTACCTAATGTCTCTTGTTTTCTTCAAAATAGCTGTCCATACCTTCACACATAATAAAATCAAACAATACAAATAGACTAAAACCAATCAAACCAAAAAAAAAAAATGAAAGCATTACAGGACTTCAAAACAAGATAATAGTAAATGAACAAGGCTACTATAATGTCTTGTTTTCTTCAAAATAGTTGTCCATCCCGTTACACATAATTAAATCACATAAAACAAGACAGAATAAAGTCAATCAAAATAAAACAATGAGAGCAATACAGGACTTCAAAACAAGATAATAGGAAATTAATAATGGTTACCATAATATATCCCATTACCTTCAAAATAGTTGCCAATACCATCAGACACAGTAAAAGCTAACAAAAGACAAAATAAAACCAAATCTAAACAAATTATGAAAACAATATAAGAATTCAAAACAAGATAATGGGAAATTAACACTGGTTACCATTTTCCCTTTTAGGTGTTTCCTCCCCTATCACTTTCATAATATCTGTTGCTTTTTGGATCCTACTAACTCCTTCAGGTTTTTATGCTAGGGAGATAATGCAGTGTTCACCCATACGAGTCCAAACCATCTTACCCATGAGCATGATCTCCAGTTGCATCCATTTACCTACAAGAGCCTTGAGATTATCCTACTTCGTAGCTGGGTAGCTTTCCATTGTATGAAAATACCATGTCTTTCTTATCTATTCTGTGGTCGATGGGCAAGTTACCCTTGCTTTTTTCTGGTCTCCTGTCACCTGGAACAATTATTTTCTTTCCTTTGATTTTCAACCTATGAATTTCCTTTCAAGTTAAATGTGTTTCTTGCATACAGTATATTGATGGATCTTGTTTCTTGATCCACTTTCCCTGTGTTTCTTTTTATTGGTGAATTCAGGCATCTACATTAATGGTTACAACAAACATATATTGGTGCATCTCTGCCCTGCTGTCCTCCTGCCGTTGACCCTCCACTTTTACCCTTCATTCAATTGCCTGTCCTGTTTGGCGATCTCCCTCTGCTGCTGTTCCTGGAACTGTGGTCATCTTTAGCTCTCTCTAGAATATCCTTCTAGGGTTAGTCTTATGGTCATATATCCTAGAATATCCTGTAGGGTTGGTCTTATGGTCATAAATTCCTTCAGTTGTCCTTTACTATGGAAGTAGCATATTTTTCCATCAATTTTGAAAGATAGTTTTGCAGGGTACATCGACCTGGGTTGGAAGCTGTTTTCTTTCAGGATTTGAAACACTTCACTTCAAACTTTTCTTTACTTGATGGTTTGTGTTGGCAAGTCTGCTGTGATTCTGACTGGTTTCCAATGTTTCTTTTTCTCTAACAGTTTTTAATATTCTGTGCTTGTGCTGAGTTTCTGGGATCTTGATTATATAGTATTTTTATACAATGGAAAGGTACTCTTCGCTAAAGAAGGATAACCTTGAGGCCCTTGTAGTTAAATGGATGCAACTAGAGATCATGTTCATGAATGAAAAGGTTTGGACTTACATGTGTGAGCATTGTGTTGTCTCCCTGGAATAAAAAACCTGGAGGAGTTAATGTGATCCAAAATGTACAATAGAAACTGTGAAGGTGAAAGGGGAGGAAATGTCTAAAAAGAGAATGTTATAGACATTGTTAGTTTCCTATTATCATGTTTTGAAGTCCTGTATTGCTCTCATCGTTTTGTTTTGATTCACTTTATTCTGTGATTTTTTTTTGGTTTTATTCTCTTTAAAATAAAATTAACAAAATAAAGAAACTACAAAGATTAAAAATGCTAATTTGTGGTACTGTTATGTACCATTCCTAGAAAAGAACAAGTACTCTATGGATGTTGGTTTTACTCTTGCTGTACATTTCACAACAGACATAAACTCAGAGCATGATAGGAATTCTGAAAAGAGATGCTAGCTCAGTGTGGGATGTAGGGGCATATAAAATGCCCTCCCTAAAAGTCTCATGTGTGGAAAGTGATTGGATTCTAAGGATGCTGTATTCAACAGTGAATTCATCCTTGGATGAGACTTGTAGATGCAGGTACTGTTAGGAAGTAGGTCCTGACTGGAAGCCGATCTCTGGAGGGGTGACCAGGAAAGGGGGAGTTCTTGTTCCCAGCTCCTCCCTAGTCTCTCTGTTTCCTGCCAGCTATGATTGAACAGCTTTTCCTCTGCTCTGCCTCTCTGTCATGCTGCATCTCACTTGGACTATGGGCTGAAACTTGTCCTCCTTTCAGTTGTGGGGGTGTTAGATATTTTGTTCCCGGAATGAGAAAGTGACTAAGATAGGATGTCAAGGAAACTTCATGGAGGCTGTGACCCCTGAGTCAAATCTAAAAAACAAGTAACTATTAACCAGGTCAGAGGAGAGGAGTCCCAAACAGGAGGAATTACACTGAGTAAAGGCTCAGAAGTAAGAAACAGCTGCTGTGTGGAGGGATGTACTCACACCCTGCCTCGGGTATGGAGATGTGGGAGCAATAGTTAAGCAGTGGATTCATCCCCCAATTCCAAAAATATGCTCAGCATATATTGGGAGACAGTTTCATGTGTGGCCAAGCAGCGGTCAACTGGAGGGACAGAGGCACAGACACATGCACACACACGTGTGCCTCACGCTGCAGCCTATACATGTGAGAGAGAAGTTGGGCAGGAAGTCAGCCCCAGCCCCAGGCACTATGGACATTCCATTGCTGGGATTCGGGGCAGAGGTGGAGATGTGGGCTGGGTGGTCATTCTGGCCCCCTGTGAGCTCCAGACCCTCAGCTTGCATAACTTCTTTTCAAAGATAGGAGCTTTGAAAAACATACTTGACAAACTTAGTCAAACAGGAAGTCAAGAGCTGATAGTGTGGGAAGGAGGCAAGGTTTGGGACTCATTGCCTGGGCCTTTTCCTGCCTTCTCTTTCCTCCCTCATACCGACTCTGGTCTATCCTCAGCTTTCAGGACTCCTGGCACGCAGGCTTGGGAGGAGGTGTGCACCTCTACACCAGATGTTCCTAGGGAGGGTTTGTGGGTTTCCCCTCCACCTCTGTCTCTTTGTAAGTGGATGAAACATTTCCAAAGTGTCAGCTGGGGACTTTCTTTTCTTTGGGGATTTTATTTTGTTTGATTGTTTTATTTTGGTTTTGGATTTTTTGAGACAGAGTCTCAACATGCAGTATAGGTTGGCCTTGAATTTGTAGCTTAGGCTGACCAAGAACTTGGCAGTCCTCCTGCCTCAGTGTCCTGACTGCTGGGATTGTAGGACTGCACCACAATGCTTTTTTATTTGTTTGTTTATTACAATGCTTGTTGTTAGATCTCTTCTTTTATCTTTTTTGCTAGAAGCATCTCCTGATTTACAAATTTTGGATCTTTCTGTTCTTTCTGACACCTCTCTGGAATAATTGTCTCAGTTCAGTTGAGCTGAATTTCACATTCATTGTCCACTTTTGAGGTGCCAGAGCCCTGTCCTGTCCTGTCCTAGATGTGGAAAACCACTGTATGTACAGGTGTGTGTGAACATGCAAGCATGAAGGCATGTGTGTGTGTATGGTGAGTTACTAGATATTAGAACATAGTAGATCTACTGTTTTCCTTCATACTTCAGAGAAAAATTAACACTAGCCATTTTAAAAGCCATTTCTCTATTAATGAACATTTAGAATATTTTTGGGTCTGTGATATTCACCCAGTGCTGCTGTTGTAGCATGTCTGCCTGTCTATATGTGCCCTTTGCAAAGGTCTTTATGTGGGTCAGTGACTCCAATGGACCCATAGTGATAAGACCAACATTATGGTTCATGTCTAGATGTCCTCCCAAAGCCTCATGTGGTCACAGGTGGGGTTTTCTTCAGAGGTGGTTGGATCTAGATATGTGATGCTGAGATTAAGGGTGTCTGATTACTAAATTAGTCCACTGATTGGTTTAGCATGGTTCTGGGTTTGAATGCTACTCACCCTAGTGGAAGGTATCCTAGGTAGAGTACAAAGGGACAGAAAGAAGCTGCTTTGACACTTAGCACTTGCTACTTACTGCCTTCTGCTTGCCATGAACTGTTTCTACTCTGTGACAACCCACTGTGTGCCACCCTGCACTGGAGCCAATCAACTATGGACTGAAACCTCTACAAACTGTGAGCAAAATCAACCTTCCCTCATTTAACTTTGGATGTTGAGTATTTTGTCTCGGCATTGAGAAAAGTAACCAAAGGCTAGGAAGCCAAAGGCTAGTCATTATCTGTAGAAATTGTACCAGCTATATTCTTGTGAGTTCTGACTATTACAACCCACTCACCAAGATTCTCCTCAAAGCTTGACCTTCTTGCATATTTAAAATGTGGTCAGTAGAATTCTGTACTCATTCACTTACCTGTTTTACTGGATTCTGAAATCTTCAAGGTCAGAGGCTCTCCCTGCCTTGCTTTAAAATTCCATGGTATTAGTCTATTAATTTAGACAGTTTACAATATCATTTTTCTGATTACTCTTTAAGTTTTAACATATGCCTGTAATGCTTAAGATTAATCATCCTTTCCCCATCTTCTGTGGCTCAGTTATTTTCATTTTCTGATAATTTAGTTCTAAATTATTTTTTGTCCCAATGTGAGCCATTATTATTATCATTTAAGAGAACTGACATTCATTTAACTTTGCATGATTATTATTTTCTTCATTCTCAATTAGCTTTTCTATGCAAGATCTTTTTGGAATCATCTGTCTTCTTCTTGGTCCTTTGGCAGAATCACATGTGGTCACCTGAACTCCTTTTCTGAAATGCCTCTTGTTTTCATTCTGGACAGAGAGTTAATCTGGGTTCCAAACGCTCTTATGTTCCCTCAGGATTCTGCCCATGTTACTGTCTCCTGGCTGCCACACTGTGTGTGAAAATGCTGGCTTGTTGTTTTGATACCAGCAGTCTTTTTCCTGCAGCATTTTTGAAGAACTGTTTTGTATTCCACAGTTTTGTTATGATGTGTCTCCATGTAAATTTATTTTTACTTATCTTGTGTGGATTTCCTCTGATCCTGAATTGAACTATTCATGTGTTTTGTCATTTTTGAAAAATTCTTAGTCATTGTTTCTTCAAAGATTGCTGCCCTAAAGTTCTTTTTCAGGAACACCAACTAGACTTGTTAGACCTTCTCATTCCATCCTCCATGGAGCTTATCTCTCCTTCATTTTTCATCTCTCCATCTTCATGCTGCACAGTAAGTACTTTCTTTGGACCTGGCATCCAACTCACAAACTGTCTGTTCAACTGCTTAACCAATTTCATTACAATTTAAACTATGGTGATTTAAATTTTTATCTTAAGAAATTTTATCTATTTTCCCAAGAAGGCCTGGTCATTTCTAATAATCTTTGTGCCTTACTTGAGTTTTCAGTTTCCTGTTTGGCTTCATTAAACATTTAAAACTTATTTTATATATTATATCCAATCATCATCCCATGATCTTGATCTTTCTGGGTGCAACTCTACCATTAGCTACTTGTGATGATTTCTCCTCATTATTTCTACTGTGCCTTATTATTATTATTATTATTATTACTATCATGAAGTCTATTTAACTTCTCTAAACCTATAGGGAACATAAGGGATCTGAGTTGATGGTACGTGTGGTATTGTAGAGAGAATTTGCTTTTATTTCTCCCCAGTGTTAAGAGACCACTTGCCTGGAAATTCTTTTATTTCTCAATGTGGGGATTCTTGATCCTGGATGGAGCAGGATTCAAATTATAAATTTGAAAATCAGATCTTCAGAGTACAAGGCTGTGGCTACGAATTTTCAGTGGAGTCTTTATTCTTTTATTTTTTCCTTTGCCCCACTTGCATTGGTGTGTAAGATGTTACCATGTTTCCCTTTGTTGGTAGGAAGACTTTTTCTAGCCTATCCTTCTGCTAAGGGTGTAGCCCTTCAAGGACCTGGGATTCAGTGTCAGCCATGGGACAGGATGGATGATCAGATCGTGCCTACCTAGATGACCTTGTTCTCTCTGCTGCTGAGGAATCTGAGAGTCTAGTGTCCTGGTGTCAGCAATGCCTGAGAGCTACCCTGGTTTAACCCTGGCCCTCCAGGCTGGATTCCTGTCTCCTCGTCTCTAATGTTTGGAAATTCCTTATTTTATTTATTCCACATCCAGCTCTACACTTCAAAACATGTTTGATGTACTTCATTTAATATTCATTCAATCAGTTTAAAAAAAAGAATATGAAATCCACAATACTCTCAGGAGTTGAAGTCTTTATTTTGAAGTAGAAGTAGAAGTTCAAGGCTAAGTATGCCAGAGCCTAGCACTCAGCCCTCTGTGTCTTTAATTGCTTTGTACTGCTGATACTTTAGCTTTGCAGATTTCTTATACTTGGTACCATATCCTGTGGCTTGCCTAGCATATCATACCAAGTGTAAGAAACTTACCAAGTGTGAGAAATTGCAATGTCTATCCATTCCGGGGCTCTATACCTCCATATTTAGTATTGGACACCAAGCAGCCCATACCGTTTCCCAAGGTGTTGGAGAGGACATGATCCCTTAGCACATGTATGTCGATTTGGTCTGCCCATTTAGCAAGCTCCTTTCCTGTCTATGTGCATCCTAGGCTCTGAGACATGATCCTTGTCCTCCGGACCCTGATATTTTTCTGGGAAGCCTACCCTATCTTTTTCTTATGCCAGGACCCACTATACCACTACTGGGGACATTATATTAGAGGTTATTCTCTGTTAGGACTGTTCAAGGAAAGAGAGCTGTTCATTTTCTATTCATTATTAAGACCTTATCATAAAGGAGTTTATCTGATAACATAATCATAGTAACTGCTAGAATTTGTTGAGTTCTTACAGCATATTATGTGATTTTCATTGAGACCCCATATGACAGAGAAAGATTAATTTATAGGTTATGGTATAGGTTGAGCTGGGTTCTGGGTATGGCAGGGCCAGAAGTGTCCCAGGCTTGAAATGTGAATTCACTACTGGCAAGAGAAGATAGATCTTCCTCATTCATGTAGTCAACAAACTTCTTGAGCATATTGAGTGCCAGACGTTGTGCTGGCTGTTGGGGACACAGATAAAAATGAGGTGTGGCTCCTGGCCTGAGGAATTTTAGCACAATTTGGCAAGAAGTAAATTCTTGTACATCATCTGAGATCATCTACCCTGGTCCCTCACTGGATAGATGAAGTAACTGTGACCCACAGAGGGGAGGGAACCAGCTCAGCATTGCACAGTAACCTCATTACAAAGATGTGAGGGTGCCCACGAAAGATGAGGGAGCCCTTGCATGTCTTCAGTCTCCTGGAAATCACCTGCCCACCACGTGACCTAAGATGCCATGAGACCTGAGATTAGCAGTAGATTAGCATAGTGGGTACCTCTATGGCTCTCTTTGGGCTGGGCTGGGGTGGGGGGTTCCTCTACCTTCGCCTCCTCTATCTTTTTCAGGAAGCGCTGCCTGCTGAACAGGCTCTTCTATGGCCCAGGCTAGAGAAGGGGGAGGCCAGGCCCACAGGACTGAGCAGTCTTTATCAGGCCCCAGCTGTGACTGCCTTGGGCTTGCTGGGAGGTGCTGGGTCTATGAGTGAAGCTCAGGACAGGCTGACACGACACAGTGGAGATAATTTCAGTCTGCAGCCTCCAGACCGAGGGAGAAACATAAACACGGGCTACTGAGCCAGCAGCCCTGGGCCTAGGGGCTGAGCAGTGGCACCCTGCTGGCCAGGCTCCTCACAGAGCTTTCTGCAAGGGAGGGAGGCCTGGTGTTCCTGACCTGATCCTTCCACGTATGTGAGGCGGTGGCCTGTTTGACTGCCAAAATCCCTGCAGGCCAGTCTCTCCTCCTTGAACCTGAGTGGCGAGTTTGACCTGACCAATACATGAAGAAGTGAATAGAGGTGAGGCCAGCTGAGACCAGACAGCTCCTTCTGATCCCAGCTCCATCTGACCATTACCAGTGGGGTACTCTTTAGCAAATCACTTGATTTCTCTGCCCCTCAGTCTCCTCCTCTGTAAAATGGGCATCATTGCCAGTTATGGTGGTGCATAGTTGTGGTCCCATCACTCTGGGAGGCTGAGACAGAAGGATTTCAAGGTCAAAGTCAGTTTGGACAACTTAGAGACTTAGCAAGACCCTGTCTCAGAATAAAACAAGGGTGATGATAAGGATGTAGCTTAGTGTGAAGGCCCTAGGTCCAGTCCCCAGTATTACAAAACAAAAACACAATGGAGATGTTCTTAGAACCAACCTCATAGCGGTGTTTGATCTCTGTTCATTCCACAAGCATTTGTAGGGCAGCAGCTGGGGCAACCCTGTAGGCACTGAGGATATAGTTGTGATCTAAACTCAAGGCTGTCCAGTTATGCAGAGCTGGGATGAAACTTCTATGAGATAGTGCGGCTGGAATGATGGGCACTGGCCTTAGGCACCAAGACAATGCCCGGGAAGTAGGGGTGGTGGCTGTGGTGCTTGTTATCAGGTGTCAGTGTGACTCAGTGCAGCCCCTCCCCCTTGTCCCCTCATGTGATGTAACCTTTAGCACTTAGATGTCTTCTACTGGAAGCCTCCCTGGATTTCCTGAGACTAGATTACCCACTCTTCCCTGCCTCTGATTTACCATTGCCTGCAGGTATCTCAAAGAGCCTGTGTGTCCTCAAGACAAGGCTGGGTTCTATCTTGTGTTCTATCTTGGTTCCCCAGGGCCTGGTAGGCTGTAAGTGCTCATTAAATGTTTGTTGAATGAATGAGAGTCCTACAATAACCCTTACACTCAGGGCAGTGGAGATTATAAAAGAGTCAAAGAAGGGAACTTCCTAATCTGTGACTTGGGGTGACTTAATGGGAAGGCACAGGACAGCAGTGTGGATTTCCGATCATGATCGCTCACTTTCACTTAGAGTGCTTAGAGTGCCTGGATGCCGTTAGGATGTTTAGGTACATTTAATCTTTAGCCAACCCTGGGAAGTTAGAAGAATTATTTTTCCCACTTTACAGATGAAGAAATGGAGGCTCAGAGTAGTTAAGTATCTTGCCCATGGTCTCCCATTTGGTAAAAGTGCTGGAATCAGAACTTGAACTTTCAGCATTTCCAGAGCCAATGCTCTCGGCCCCTTCATTCTGCCCTCTCCTGCCTGGGTGTGCAGCCATGTGGCAGGTGGACACACCTGTGTGTGGCAGGGTGCAATGTATTCTGGGTAGCTCCCACTGTGCTGTGCAGGCTCTGGTTCTGGACAGGCCCTCAACCCGGGGGGTGGGCAGAAAGGAATGGGCTCTTGCTTCAGGTTCACAAAACAGGAAAATGTAGGGTAGACACATTAGCTGTCATGAAAACCCAGAATCACCTGTGTGATCTACAAAGCCATCTGGCTCTGGGGAGACCTAGTAAGTGAGGGCAAGAAGTGTGGGCCGTGCTGCAGGTCTGGGAGGTCACAGACACCACACTTGGCGTGGCATACTTGCTGACTAGGTCAGCATCTTATAGGTCATGTGTCTTCAGAGACCCCCGTGGCACACTGAAAAATACAGAGCCTTTTGCAATATTTCAAACTCTTGATTTGTACCCCAACCCTAATAAGGTTCTTAGGAATTTTGTCAAGGAGGAGGAGCTCATGTCTCTGTGGATGCATCTGTTAGGGGCACACCTGTGTACTGGCACTTCTTACAAACCTCGTCAGAGCCTAGGCTTGTGCTGGGCATTGGGATAAAATGGAGAATGAGACCCAGGCCCTGCCTGGTGGGAGAGTTAGACTAGAAAGCAATGATGGGGTGGGTGGTGAGGGCTCTTCTGGAAAGTTGTGCAGACGCAGCTCCAAGTGCAGCCTAGGCCCATGCAGACAGGGAAGGCTTCCTGGAGGAGGTGACAAACAGGCTGAAAATGAAGGATGCATTTAAATAATTAAGGGAATAAAGTGAGGAGGGTGCTTTCATGAATTATAGGTAGTATAAATGCCTGGCAGGAAGCGAGAGTCTGGGCTATCAAAGAAATATGAAATAGTTAGATTTAGATATGAATCATTTGCATGTGCACACACACATGTGTGTGAGTGTGTGAGAGAGAATGTATGTGTATGCATTTGAACACCAAGGGAGGTGGTAACTGAAAGGTTGCATTAAAAATGTTATTTACATGTTTTCATTGAAACAGTTTTATGAAATACAGTGCATGAGAAACATCTGGTTATTCACATTTTAGTGTGAAAAAACTGATACTGTTTTCTTGAAAAATCATGGTCCCTTGAATGAGAGCACACACAGAAAGATAGGGCAGGCCACCCCACCTGAAACTGGTCAGGCTCCCAGCCCTGTCCCATTCCATGCAACTCTCAAAATGCTCCTGGGTCCTATACAGGTTTTCAGCCTATGTCCCACTGAGGTCTAACAATCTTGTTGTTTGCCCTGACCTGCCCTGCAGGGAGCTGAGAAACCTGATACTTGCTCCTCTACCCCCATGCTGGCCCCATGGAGAGGAAGGGACCTTCTGGCACAGAGGCTGGACTTGGGGGAGGCCTCAGGGCTTGGGCCAGGCCATTGAGCCCAGTTCCCAGCTGTGGTGCCTTTTCTTTGACAGATGAAGGCCACTCCCTCAGAGGAGTTTCAACAGTGCAGGTCTGTGGGCTCCATGTGGGGTGGGTGCAGAGCACATGCGGTGAGAGGAAGGCACAGCGGGGAAGGCCATTGTCTCAGCTGTGGGTGTCCTGTCTGCCAAGGCCCAAGGGTGGGTGTTCAGTAGCTCTGGCGGCTGACCGAGCGAGCTCCAGGCCTCCTGACTTTTGGGCATTTGATCAGCTAACTGGCCAACTTCCAAGGGCACCTAGCTTCTGGAACGTTATCCTGGTGGATGGGCTGCGGGTACATTTCCAGAGTGGAAATGTGGAGGTGGCAGGATCATAAATAAACCCTCTCCAAAGAGGTGCACGTCCTGTCAGGGTCTGACATGCTCCTGGGAGGAAAACATCCCTCTCAGCTGAGCTGACCTTCTGAGGGGGCTAGGACTAGAGCCAGGGCCCCAGGGTAAGACCTGTGCATAGCCTGACCCAAGGCAGGCTGAGTAGCCACTTGGATGCATTGTCAAGTGAACTGTTACCAAAAGTTCAATAAGAAACCATACATGAGGCTTCATACCTTGCAGGAAACCTATACATATATCATCTCTTTTAATTCTAGAACAAGCCCAGGTCCATCCAACATTAAGTTATTCAAAAAGAGAACTTGCCAAGGGTCATAGTGAGGAGCAGGCGTAGGTAAAAGGGAGGCCTCAGCCCATTCTCACCTTACACATGAGTCTTCTAAGTGCCATCTGTTAGGGTTCACAGTCTAACTGGGTCACTGCAGTGAAGAGTGACTTGTCCACCTTCCTGTAGGATCCTGGTGAGTTTCAAATGAAGTAAAGCATGTGAGATCCCGAGTCAGGATGAGGTGCCCTGCAATCACGTGCAAGTGGTAGCTGCCAGCGCTGTGGGGAGAACTGTAAGACTGAACTGGATTGTAGATGGTTGTGGTCTGAGAGCCCACTGCCCTGCACTCAGGGATGTGGAGAGCCCTGGCTTTTGGGCCTCCCTAGGGTCCTTTTTCTTTTAAGTTCTCAGAGATGATTTAGACACGGGGGTCCATCAGCCCCTTCTCCATAATCACCCACCCATGAGGGACAGTGGAGAAAAGCAGAAAACTGTAATATTTGTGTGGTTAGAAGCTGGTGTGGCTGTTTAGGGTCCTTCCAGACCATACTAGTCTTGGGGAGAAAGGAGCCATCAGGGTTGTTTGTAAGAGGCAAACTTAGTTGGTGTAGCTTGTGTTAATGAACTGTTCTCGTACGTCTCAGACCTACATGAGCTGAGAATGGTAACCATAACTGTTAGGTGCTGGCACAGCCCTAGTTATGCTTGTTGCCTCAGAATAATTACTAGCAATGCTCCCTTCACTATTTTGATCAGTGTTCTTGTTTGGATGATAAATTATAAAGTCACCCTGATGTAGCAGGAAGGTGTGCTAGGAAATGCCTCTTCCTCCCTGGCAGGACCTGCTACTGCAGGCCACCGGGGTCTAGCTTGGGGTTCATGGGAGAGACATCCGTGAGAGCTGCAGCACTTGGGTGCCTCGGCAACAACGCCCCAGGCCCCAGGTGTTGGAGGTGGGCACCCTTAAGCTTGGTCCTGCGTGGAGGGCTGAGACCACAGTGACACCCTCATTGCATGGTCACCTGGGACGTGGGGCAGAGCTGGGGGAAATTTTAGCTCAAAAAGATAGGGGGCATTGATTTAGCTTAACTTTTTCACTTCCCTGATAATGATAATAATCAGGACAACTTTTAATTAAGACCTAACCAAATGCCAGATTTAGATATGTATATGTGAAATATTTCAAAGTAAAATATATGCTATCTATCATCTATCTATCTATCTATTATCTATCTGTCTATCTATCTATCTATCAATATTATATATATACACACACTTTTAAAATTAATCCAGAGTCACTAGGTAGGACACAAAGGTGGGAAGGGACATTTTGCGTCATATTACTTTTAAGTGCTCACTCTCGTGATCTCGGAGCCAGAGTCCCTCGCAGTGTCCCATCATGCTCTGCGCATCAGATCTAGCTTGCCAATTATGCAATCCTGAAGCCCAGGCTGGGCTGAAAGGTTAGGAAGAAGGGGAGGACGGGCTTGCTGGAGACCTTTCTGTCCCTGTTTGTCCCTTGCCCTTCTCAACCAGGCTTGCCAAAGAAAGGCCAAGCTCCAGGCCACATGAGGAGCTGCTAGGCTGTCTTTCATCCGGCCCCACAGTTATTTGTTCAGCATGCAGTGCAAATTTCCCTGTCTCAAGACATGGAATCTGGTACAGCTTTGCCTGGATCAATGTCCAACCCCTTTCAAGTTCTGGAGAAAGTTACTCCTCTCCAAAGTTCAGACCTGCCAGACTCAATAACTCCACAAAAATGCTTGGATGAAAATTGCTCCAAGCAATCCCAGCGGAAAGCCAGCACCTCACCCCTCGTTTAAAGTTATGATCCTTATCATAATTAATTCAATAAAGGAGTAATGTGCTTCAACCTAGGCAGAGAGAATAATTTTCTGTCCTGACTGGTATAAACTTTCAACTAGGGACTTTTAAACTCTGGGTCTGAGCTCTTACAGCAAGTAATAAATTGCAGACCCCAGCAGGGCTGCAGAACCCCGGTTTAAACTGCAGTAAATAGGCCACTATTGAAGAGAGGAAGATTTGGATTTGGGTGGGCAGTTCCAATAAATAGCAGAGCGTTGTTTATAAATCCTGCAGTCCTGCTGGCCTCCGCCTTGAGACAGGCAGTAGCCTTTGCTTGTTGAAAGCACCAGGGTGTTTGATCTTCGCACTTGGGGGACCTACCTTGAGGCTTTAATTTAAAATCCCTTTCCTCCTATAATTGAAAGTTAGGATTAGCCTGCCTTCTAAACAGACTAACACATTCTCAAGAGATACTGACTTGGAGATCAAGCCACCCCATCCCAGAGCTGCCTTTCCTGGTCTTCCTCAGAGGTCACAGTGATTAAAGTTAATTTTGGATTTGTTTTGAATACATTCAGAATAATGAAGCTCCTGAATTTCCCCAGCAGTACAATAAGCTTACAGAAATTATAAGTTTAGCACTCAGTCTCTGGGAATAAGCTAAAATAGAAAGTTTCACTCAAAACAGCTTTCAGATTGCATATTGTAGGAAGGGACGAATTCAACCTTCCTTGCTTTATGAAAATAATTCCACGATGGGGAGGCAGGGTTCTTTATAGTGAATAAATTTAGGACCATTTGTCAGACTTCCATTTTTTGGTTCCTAGCTTAAGGTTTCAGATATTTCCTTTGTGACTGACAATGACTATGTATTTCAAAACTCAAGAAGGCTTTTCTCTTTTTTTCTGTGGGTGTGAAAACACTTGTGCTATCTGCCCACATTCCGCTCTGTGGTCTTTGCTCACACAGAGAGGCGCAGTAAAGCAGCTCTCTGCTGTCTTACTCTTCTAAACTGTGCCAGGCTTACACAGCACTGCATCCAAGACAAATAACTGGTTCTGGAGAAGAGACTGAGGATATTGATGCATTTTATTCGTCAGAACACACAAAGTACTCAGAAAGCAGCCTCCATCCTTTCTGCAGCACAAAAAAATGTAAAAGGCTATCCCCAGGGAAGGAGGGATGAGTTATTTGAAACTTGGGTGGGGCAGGCAGGAAAGATGGGACTGCTGATCTGTACACCAGCTCTGGTTCCACCCTTTTTTTTGAGCATGGATAAATATACATAAATATGTTGACAAATAATACTTCTGTGCCACATAACTCAACCTTTTAATACAGGTTTATGAAGGAAATATATAATTTCTGTTTGTGTCTTGTCTGCATTTATGTCACCTGTTTGAGGCACAAACTATAAAAGTTGTAGCTGAGGCTACTTTGGCTCTTGACATCAGCAGATATTTCCAGGGATGGTGATTCTATGTCTTTGCTTTCTAGCTTTGTTTGTTTTTTTATTTTTTTATGAGAAAAACATCCTCTTTATGATTTGTAATGCTGGAGAGCCAGTTTAAAAAGATAAATAAATAAATACTCCAGGATGCTGTGAGTTGCTTGGTTCTGTCTCTAAGCATCTTGCTCAGACTGCTTTTGGCCTTTCCTGGGCCAGGCGGTCTGTGGTGAGAAAGTTGGAAGGGCTGTTTCCCTAGGTCCCCAAACTGGACCAGATGTCAGGGATGTCTGTGAGGTCTGCTTCCCTGACACTATGTCTCAAGTGAGAAGTGACCTTCAAGATTTTCTAGGGCTTGAACTTTCAAACTGAGACCAGCACTGCTCAGTGATTTCAAATAAACTCAATAATGCAACTGAAAGCAGAATGGGATAGGATACCCCAGGACAAAAGTGCATGTGAGAGCAGCAACTGAAATCCATTGCTGGGGCTCCGTATCTTTCATGACACAAGCATTTGAGCCAGCATGTTTGACCATTGCTTGCAACCCCTGCCTGCGCCTCCTTTCACCCCCCAATCCCTCTTGGATTGATTAAATTGGCTCAAGATGACACCAATAATTGGCTCAAGATGGGGCTTCGACAGGCCCAATGATCCATATCTTCGCATTCCCTAAAATCAGTCCTTTCAGCTCTGTGTTGGATTTAGGATGGTTTACATTGGCTCCGTCACAAACATTTTAATAAAGTCCCAGAGAAACCGCAAACGGGTGACATCATTGGATGGTGTTAAAAAAAAAAAAAGTCTGTTTGGTAAGAGAGAGGCTGGGCCTCCTGAGTGTGATCAGGGTCTGCCCTCCCTGTTTGGTCATTCAATAATCATCTGGTGTAATTAGGACCATAATATTAAAACGGGCTGCTGCAGGGGGTGGCTGGCAAAGGGTATTAGCTAATAAGTAAAAAACAAATATGAGTATTTTGACATGAAGTAGCCAAGAAGATGAAGGACTGTAGGGTATTGTGTGTGGCCCCAGGGGCCGGGGGACTCGCAGCCTGGACTTAAGCAGACACAGTTGCAGCACTAGCGCAAGGACACTCCCTTGTCTCCTATCCAGGACACAGAGACAGGACAGCAGGGTCTTGGAGCCGAGGACCCAGCGCTGGAGAAGGGAGTCTGTCCGAGCCAGGGGCTTCCCAGTAAGAGGGTTTCTTGCTGAGGGGTAGGCGATCAGGAATTTTCATATTTTTCTGTGTACTATTCTTTTTCCTCATCCTAAACTTTCTCTAAGGGTTCCTATTAGTTTTATGATCAGAAAAAAAGTCTGTGATTTTTCAAAAATTTGTGTGGCAATTTTGATTATGTTTAATGATTATAATTGTATGTTAGACTGAAAATGTCTAGAAAAAAATGTACTATTAATGTTAATGGTAGTTCTGTCTGGGTGGCAGAGCTGGGAAATCCTTTTGTCTTCTATGCTTTTGTGAATTACTTTTACAATGGCTAAACTTTTTCAAAGGAAGGGTAAACAGTTAAACCTGAAAAAAATAAATGATTCATCTGGACAGAGACTGACATGTGTCTGTATGTGTCCTCCCTTCCCTTGCAAAAAGTACAAGTTGCTGTTTTAATTATAGCATTGTACAGTATTTAAAAAAATACATTTTCTCATGATAAATGACTTTATAAAAAGCCAGGCATTTTAAAGTGGCAGAATGGCTGAGGAACGGGCAGATGCGGTCTCTGCCTGCTGAGGCAGTGCCATCCGAGGTGAACTGTTTGGAGGTGCGTCCCTTTCTCCGTTACCGTTTCCTCAGAAAGGGCCAGTGCATTTGATGTACGTCTCCTTGCCAGGCTGCAGGGCTGAAGTCATATTGTGGATTTCCAGGATAATCGATCCATCCTGGCCATCACAATTAATTGACTTTTCTGCGACTCAGGGTCAGTCTGGTGCTAGAACCTCCGTTGGTCACTTTTTCTAGTGAGAGATCTCGGAATTGTTTTGTTTCAGTTTCCTTTATAAACATGTCTATGATTTAAGGTTCACATGAAAATAAGAACATGGAGATTTTCAATCTATGTGAAAAGGAGAAAAATGAGATATAGAGAAAAAAGATTGAAAGAGAGAGAGAGAGAGAGAGAGAGAGAGAGAGAGAGAAAGATGTGCAGACATTTGTGCATGTGTGAGACTGTCTTTGAAAGCAGTGTTTTAAAGCCTAAATCTGGCCACAATGACTTGCTGATGCTGAGCCTTGGTTTGCATGTGGAAAATACCTGTTGTTTAAATACACCTAATATGAAAATAGGATCCTGTTCTTCTTGCTAAACAAATGCATTAAAAAATTTTTATGATATGAATTCATTACTGTATTTTAATTCTTTTTATACTATAAAATATTGCTGGGATTAATCCATCCTTATTTATTATCCCAGCCTTATTTTATTTTATTTTTTAGAAAGAAAGAAGAAAGGACTCTGGGATGAAACAGATGTGAGATCATTCCCCCACTTTTTTCTCTTGTTATGTGATTAGAGCATCACTATATATATATATATATATATATATATATATATATATATATAATAGATTATATATATATAATAGAAATCATCTTCATTTCTGTAGATTATTTTGAAACTGTGTGGCAAGATGGATATAAAGCACCCAGCACAGGCTGCTTTGGCCAGGCTGATAGAGGAAAGTAGAATTTCAAGACCTAAGAGAAGAATTTTGGATGGGGGAGGGAAGGAGCCTCTGATTGTAGGCATGACTGATTCACCTTGGGAGAGTTGCGTCTTTTCTCTGGACTCAGTTTTCCTACTTGTAGCATGAAGAAGGCAGAAGTGTGGGGTACTCAGTAGCCTTGTTCAGGAGCCTACTTTTCAGGCTTAACTCCTGAACCATACGCTCGGCCACTGCAAGGCACCAAGAACTGCCTTCTCTGTAAAATGAGGTCCTGGGAAGAATCATTTTGAACCCTCTGCAGCAACGCATCCAGTATTATTAGCAGCATTTGTGTGTCAACTTTTACCATGAATCTTGCAAAGATCTTCTCCTAGCTCCCTTCTGGCTCTGTTTTTCTTTTTCTATATCCCTATCCCTCAAGTTTTCAGGGAAAGGCTGATTTTATTTTATTCCTCAACATTAAGGTAACTGCAAACATATTGGTAAAAGAAAATAAAAGGTACTTCTCAGGCTCTAGTCTGCAATAACTTAAAGAAACGGACCCAGAAAAAAAAAAATCAAGGACCCAGCACTGTCTTGATTCTGCACAAATGTTCACCTCCTTCAAAGAGGCAAGAAGGCAAGTCATGCCAGATCTGATTGTGCAGACCCGAAGGATCTGATCGCCCGTCACTAAGGCTACTAATCAAATTTCCATCCAATATGCTCACGCAGGATTTCCTGATCAAACACTTAAGTCTGCTCCTCTGCACCCCCATTAGCTAACATGTTTTATATGCAGAGGGGTCATCAAAAGTGTAATTGCCTTAAAGAAACTTAATCCTGCATTCTTGTCAACTCAGAGATAGTTAATAATCTTCACTAACCGATATTTTTTTCGACATCAAGTGTGCCCCCCAAATTAGGGTCTTGTTCTTCATCTTTGTCAGAGCAAATGTTGAAATGTAGGTTACCCATATCTCTCACAGGCTAGGTGAAAGGCAAGCTTGCTCTAAAGAAGCTGGTTTTGCTGAGAAAGCGTGTTGTTTCCACACAAGGCCATAAGACTGCAATAGATCGTGAGGATCCAAGTTTTGCTCAGTTAATAGACAGTATTTTGGCTTCCAGGTTCAAACCTTACGTGGGAGTGCTTATGAGAATATTGCATCCATTTAATATTCATATTCCTTTGTTCAGCTAACAAGTTGGAGCCTTCAGAAGGGTAGCAGCCAGATGAGAAAGTGGCTTAAAAAGCGAAAGTACAACACAGAAAAGAGATCACGCGATTATCGATTTAACAAAAGTAAAATCTTCACGTGAGTGATATTGGTATGCTGCATGGATATCTTCCAAACATACATGCCCTACATTTGATGATTTTTATATTTTATCGCTTTTTCTATTCCTGTTTTGTTTGCTAAGTGGAATTTTTAAGCTCTTATTTCATAAAGGTGCTCCTAATGTTTGAAGCAGGTCTTTCATCTCCATTTTCAAATAATGACTACATTTCCATTGCCTTTGCTGTGTTTCCTCCTTTTGTTAACAGGTTGAAGGTAGTTTTGGCCTGAGAAGCTGTTGTTTTGTTGTGTCTGTCTATACACAATCATGTGTGTGCATGTGTGGCTGCACATGCAAGTTTGCACACACACACATACTTGCACAGACACAGTGGCTAGCGAGGACTTGTGGTTTGAATGAGAAATGACCCCAGTCAGGCTGGGACAAGTAGGTCAGGAAATTTAACCTGACTCTCTCAACCCCAGTCATCACTGGTGGGGTCTGACAAGGCCAAGATTGTCAGGACTCAAGGATTCTTGGTGTCTGAGTGGCAAAACCGATTTAAGGTCCTGTCTGTCCTGTCTTAACATTTGCCCCAGACTTTTCTACCCGGCACTAACTCCCCATTGCTTCTGTGCATGGTGCCTTGGTGTATGATTACTCTTGACTCTACTCCCGGGTAAGGTCAGGGGTCATTGGCATGGACTTGTTCAGCTTCTTTGGGCTGACAAAGAAAATATGTTCCTTGTATTTGTAAGGGGTAAACAAAGCCTGCCACAAGGCCTGGAGAGGCCAGTGTAAAATAGGCCCGTGTAACCAGGAAGTGGATGAATGGTATAAGTCTCAGTTGCCCACAGACGGGGTCCTCAGTGCACACCTGTGAGGGAGTAGGATTCTTCCTTCTTTTAGATCAGAGTGAGTGGCCAGTCAGTGCTATAAGGTTCCACAGAGCCATCCCTCTCCACACCTAGGATAAAAGCCCAGCCGTTTGTCTCTACAACCCATGTGTGTCCACTGCACCATGTGGAGCACACACAGTCACATTCAGGCACACCTGGCACTTCATGCGACTACGGTGACTGCAGGATTTGAGACAAAGAAGACCTGTGCCTGTGAGAAAGAAGACTATGTCCCTCTCCCCTGGATACCTCTGCGTAGCTCTGTGAGGAGGTTCTCAGACATCACAGCATCCATCTCCCTAAGTAGAGGCAGCCTTGGGGAGAAGGCTCCCCTAATTCCCTTCAGCATTTCCCTTTCAAGCAAACCTAAGAACAGTCTAAGTAAATGAATTAATGAAAATGATACATAAATTATATCTAGTAAACTCTGTGTCCTTGCTGAGTAGTCTCCTCGCTCCAAGCTCCAAGCCCCTGCTCTGCGGGCTGTAGATTGGCCATTGTAATTAGCCTATATATTCAGCACAATCGCTGAAGTTTTTCAGGCACTGATGTAGGATCTGGATGCACAGGCCTAAATAGTCTGGTTCTAGGCCCTAAATAGTCTGGTTCTAGGCTTCCAAGAAACGTTAAACTGCTCAGACCTTCCCTCAGTTTTCGAAAGGCGGGTGGGGCACAACTCTTGTTTGCATTTTCAGCAAGGATATGGCTGTGTACCTAGCTAGTATGAGAAGGCAATTCTGAGCCTGCTTTAGTTCGAGAAGGGTGTCTCTATTTATTCTCTGATATAATTGGTTCTTTGAATCAGGCTCCTTGCAGGCTGGTGGGACAGAGGCAGATCATTTCAGGTCAGTTTAGGCTGCTTGTAGAAATGGGTTACTTGATTGCACTGGATGCTCCATGTCTGATTTGAGGAATTACTCAGCAATCTGATATTTTGCTAGTTGAAGAAAAAAAAAATGTTCCTTAACGGTGAATGTAAAAGCCATCTTATATGTTAATGAGCCTTAAATTAGAGAATATCCTTGTGTGAAGAGACCCTAAAGGACATCAGCCTCCTAGTTTGGCAGTCAGGAATCCCGAGGCCCAGAGGATAAAGGATTTTTCTAAAGTTGAAGTGAGGATCGCCAGGCAGAGATGAGGCATGTTTCTGTTGCTGAGGCAGTTTCCAGAGAGCTGGTTGCCACAAATAGAATGGTCTCAGTTACTCTGGGCAGCCACAAAACTTGACACAACTCAGGAAGTAGTTCCAATGTCAAGAGTTTCACATATTTTTCAACTTTGTTTTACCAAAAGCCATCTGCTGTTCAGAAACATCCTCACGTCTTCTAGGAGAAACATCTCAAAAGGACAATGGGAATATTTTCTATTTTTATAATGATGTCTGATCTTTTACCTTTGGGAAATTTATAGTTAAAGCAACCCAGCTTGCCAACTTCCCTTAAAGAAAAAGTCATTAAATTTCCAATTGGAAATCTGAGCATAAATGAGAGATTTCAAATGAAAACAGCGAGGAATTTGTGAAGGCATCTGATCCTGCGTCATATCCCCAAATCTTCTTTAAATTAGCTCTATGTCAAAAGGCTACATGGAAAGACCTTTACTTTTGTCTGATAAAGGAAAAATTGGAACAATATCACTTCACTTTAGGATCCAGGCGATCATTTGGTTTTATTCCAAGGAGAGTTTTTTTTTTTTTTATGTATAAACTTTGGTCTGTAACTGCACATGTGTGTGACTTTAATCAGTTTCTCCAATAACTTTATTGCCATTTAAGCAATTCCCTACCTTCTGACCATCTCTTAAATTAAATGGGCGGATCTTGTCTATGATAAGACTTTTAGTTCCATTAGGGAAAAAAAAAAAAAAAAAAAAACCTTAGCTGAATGTATGCAACATTGCTTCGCTAGAGGAAAATAGTAGTTCTTCTGTAAAGGCAGCCGGAGAGCAAGATGAATTCATTGCCCTGGTGCTTCCTGGGGCTGTTCCTTATCAAAGCATGTGATTCCTTATCAAAAAAATGTGAGCATGGAGAAACACTTAAAGGCCCACAACTGAATCCAACTCTCCTTTCCTTTCATGCATTGCTTTATTCTGAGACTTCAGTGACCAAGAGAATTCTGCACCAAGCTACAGCCTGAATGTGTTTACAAGGAGAGGCCTCCCATAGTTACTCTGGCCCTATGACCATCATGCCAGCTCTCATACAAAAAGAGCTTGACCCTTTGGTCCCTGGCAGGAATCTTTGCAGGGCTCAAGTAAGAGGGGACTTATCTGATGTTAACGTCACAGACTTCATGGGAACTGAGGTGGTATAGATTGCAACCAAGTACTTAAGCCACGGCCTATTATTTCTATCATCTGTGCTTTCTTTCTTCCTCCGCTTGTTTATCAACACACACTTATGAGCATCTTCTTGGTACCGAATCCATGTGAGCAGCCAGGTACCAAGCTGTGGGCTCCGCATACTCAAATATGGAATAGATGCTACTGAAAATGAGGGAAGGCTACCTTCTCTGATGCAGGACATTTCCCAGTATCCTTCCCAGGGCCACCAAACCTCGTTCTTCCTATCCCATGTGCCTCAGAGTCTTAGAACACAGTGAAAGGTTGGAGATTATTGAACTAGTCAAAAAGTAATAAGAGCATATTTCAAACAATAAGAAAATTCTGAATGGAACCAAAACTTGTTGCTAATTAGAGATACACTCTCACAGAAAATTCTCCCTAACAGGAAGATGTGGGGGTGGGGATGGGGCCCAATACAAATCCTTATGTGAAGATACACATCAGAATGCCAATTCCTTCCTTTCTCTTCTCTCTTTTTCTCTCTCCTCTCTCTTTCCCCTCCCTATTATGCTCCAAGAACAGAACAATTACTGCTGGAAGAGAGACACATTAAGATTTCCCCCCAGAGTTATGCTAACCTTGCTTTCTAAACAATATCAGCCCAGGCTAAATATGGCATCTTGGATTTTGGTTTACATTACTCTGCCCAGTCCTTATTGAACTCGGTCCACATCTTCCTCTTCTTCCTCCAGACTGGTCCTGTTGCTTTGCCTCTTTTAGCTACCCCTCACCCTGCCTTTAGTCTGATCCCCTTTGCAAACCTTACCTTCATCATGAGTTTTGGAACTGTCCTGCCTTCCTTCCGGAAGCATGTAGATTTTAAGTAAGAACCAGGGAGGCAGTGTTCAGGCAAGCACCTGGCATTTATTTTGGTGCTGCATGTGGGGATGAAAACAGTCTCTAGATTGGTTTTCTGTCTTCAGCCCCATGGGTGAGGGCTGGTTTCTTGGTACCTACACCTGTGGACATTGGCTTCCTCTCCTATTCCAGAATCATGGACTCCCTGAGAGAAGGAACTGTCACATCCATAGTTGTGCCCCAACAAGTAGATGCTCAGCTAGGACTTGTAGAGGGAAGAATGGATTTGTGCACAGAATCAGCCCTTCTCCTGGGAATCCGTAAGTGCCATGTTAGATGATGTCACAACTTTTCCTCCTCTCTTCTTGTCCACCTTCTATTTTCTTTACTTTCCCTTTCTAGTCCCCAGTAAACCTGTGAGTGAGATCTATATTATTTTTAATGTTTGGAATTTTGAAAATTGTTCCTATAGTATAAGCAGTTTTCCTAAATGGTTTGAGTTATGTTTGGGAAAGATGAGCATTAAATTTTGAGTATTAAATTCCATTTTTAAAGTGAATAATTGTTAATTATCTATACCCTTACTTTTATTTTTTGACTTGAGTTGCTATTTTGCCTTCCATTTTGATCATAGAGTTGTCTATTTCTTGTTTGGCTTCTGTTTTTGCTTTATGTACTTTTAAGCTCTGTGTTAAGTATATAAAGATTAATTGTTTTACATCTTCTAGGTGTTCATTTATCAGTAAAAAAGTCTCTCCTTGTCAGATTTAATGTGTTATTTTAGAACTATCTCATACTTTTAAATTTTTAATTGTCTTAATTTTTGCTATTTATTTGAGTGAAGTTTTCTATGTAGATTTTAATCAGTGTGTATCATAATTATTTGTGTATATTTGAAATAATGTGAATATCTTTTTTTGTACTTTTAATTTTTCTCTAGCAGCTGTATATGCAGCTAATGAACACTTGATTCCTTCATCCTTCATCAGCACTGAAGGTGCATTATTAGAAACTTTTATTTTACAATGAATGTAAAAGGGAGTTTCTTTTTCCTTCCTCTTTCTTTCTTTCTTTCTTTCTTTCTTTCTTTCTTTCTTTCTTTCTTTCTTCCTTCCTTCCTTCCTTTCTTTCTTTCTTTCTTTCTTTCTTTCTTTCTTTCTTTCTTTCTTTCTTTCTTTCTTCTTCCTTTCTTCCTTTCTTCCTTTCTTCCTTTCTTCCTTTCTTTCTCCTTCCTTCCTTCCTTCCTTCCTTCCTTCCTTCCTTCCTTCCTTTCTTTTTTGTCTCCCCCCCTCCTTTCCTCCCTCTTCCTTTTCCTCTTCTAGGCCTCAGGTACAGAGTTGAGGCCTCAGTTCATGAACATTGTCATTAATTGCCCATTCATGAATCCTCTTTTTTTTTTTTAATTCTTTGTTTTCTCAACTATTTCACTTTTTCTCCATATGTCTGAATACTTCTACATGTTCTTATGTGTATTAATTTATCAAGATATTTTCAGTTTACACACATGGCTTTTTGCTATGGAGCTTGTTTTTTGTGCTTTTCCCTGGGCACTTGTTTTTAAAGACCTATCCATTTTGCTCTGTGAACCAACAGCCCATTGCTTCATTTGCTGCAAAGTATCGCATCCTCTACTGAAGACCACCTAGGGTGCCTCCATTTCTTCTCCTTCAAAGGAGATGAGGTAAATAGCCTCCTCACACGTGCCTCTAGATGGGCCTATGTGACATTTTATTTAACTGTGTACCCAGGAGTGCTATTTCTGAATCTGTCATAGATTTGCTTAGTTTAACCACTGTTAGATTTCTTCCTCCAAAGTGTGCATCATTGCAGACTCCCACCACCAGGAAATAGAAGTCTCTGTATTCTAACATTGAGTTAATATTTCTATTGTTCAGTTTTCTATTAGTAGGAATGCAGGAATCTCTTATTGTTTTAATTTGCATTTCTGTAATCACTAAACCCTACAGCTACATCAGTTTTCTCTCTGTGATTGCCTGTTCATATCATTTCCCCATACTTTTAATGTTGAGTTTCCCAGTTTTTTAATGGTTATTGTAGAATTTTAAGGAGCTTCTTATAACAGTTAGACCCTTGTCAGAGTAATACATTGTAAATATTTTTTTCTCATCTTCTACCTCTAATTTTGCCTATGTTTGTTAGTGAAGAGAAATCCTCAGATTTTATTTTGTGAAATTCATCTTTTATCTTATTTATTTATTTTTATTCTTTTTTATGATGTATACTTTTGGGGTTTTATTTAAGAAGATTTTCTGTCTCTAAGTTATGGAGATCTATTATCTATTAAGAATTTTAGTTTTAAGAAGTCACCAAGAAGCAAGCCCTCCCTGAAAACCAGTGCTTTATGTGGGCCACCAGGGGAACAGCCAGGCCCCAACCTCTTCCCATGAGTCAGTACCATTCATGGACTGTGGGGAAATAGAACAAGAAGTCACTGAGAAGCAAGCCTTCCCTGTGAATCAGTACAATGCATGGGCCACCAGGGACGCAGCCAGCCCCAGCCCCTTCTAGTACATGCATTGGGAAACAAGAAGAGCTAACCCCCCAATTCTATAAGTAATCAGTTGATCTGGAGAAACACAGGCTATGATGATGGGTATTGAGGTGAAATGCAACTTGATGCTTGTGGTGTTTGGTGTTTTATTTACTTTGCAGGTCTAGGGCTGGTGGTCTGATCATTTATTCAGAGGATAATGGTACACAGTGTGGCATCTGTGGGGGGGTATCTCTTTCTGAAGGTGGTAGCCATTGTTGATTCCCTATTATCTTGTTTTGAAGTCCTGTATCATTTTCATTATTTTGTTGGGCTGGGTTTTATTCTGCTTTGTTTTGTTTATTTTGTTATATCCAATGGCATGGGCAGCTATTTCAAAGATAGCATGATATATTATGGTAGCTATTTTGGATTTACTAATATCTTGTTTTGAAGTCCTTTATTGCATTAATTGTTTTGTTTTTATTGGTTCTATTCTATTCTGTTTTGTTTGATTTTTACTATGTCTGAAATTATCTGTAGCTGTTTTGAAGACAATAAGAAGCATTATGGTAACCATTGTTGATTTCTTATTGTTTTGAAATCACTTACACTGGTTTGTTTTGATTGGCTTTATTTTGCTTGGTTTTATTCTCATTAAAATAAAATGAAAAAAGAATTTTAGTTTTAAATTTTGCTCTTAAGGCTTTAATCCATTTGAATTCCATGCCTGTACATTATTTTAGATAAAGATCTTGTTTAAATTTTTCTCCTAAGTGAGCCATTTCCCAAGATAATTTTCTAAAGAGGCCATCATCGCTACATTAATTTGTGATATCACTTATTGCAGTCTCAGATTCTCTTGTATATAAGAGCAGAGCAGGTCTCTGAGCTCCATCTTCATGACTAATATCCATTTTCCCATCCTTCAACTGTCCAAAACAGTAATAGACTGTTTTATATTATTATAGCTTTGTAATGAATCTTAATAACTACAAGTTCAAAATCATTTATTATGGTTCTTTGGTTTTCCATAAATGTTGCCTTTTAAATTTATTGAACTATTTAAATACCCCTTTGGAGTTTTAATTGTGGTTACGGAGCATTTTAGATTATTTGGGGGATGCATCAGCCCCTTTCTCTTACTAGATACTCCCATGTATTTTCAAGACCTCATCACTTCCCCAAAGACCCCACTGTTGCCTTGGGAATAAGGATCTCAACATAGAAATTTTGAAGGAACACAAAAAGTTATACTATAGTATTATTTCTAATAACTTGCTAACCTCTATTTTAGTTTTAATATTTGTTTATTGATTATTAGTTTTTCTTGCCTGAGGCTTTTGGAAGGGTAGATCTTTGAAATATTTACAGTCACTGTGTGTTTGCAGTTGTATAGTTTAGATTTATGTAAATATATGGGGCAGACTTATTATCATTGTTTTTGTCACTCAACACACAGTATTTCCAAACTCACTCCATGTTTTAAATGTGTCTGGACATACTCATTTTGCTATCTGCAAATCATATCTTTATGTTTTGTTTATTTATTTGCTTAGTGAATAAATATTAGGTTGCTTTCTTCCACTCCCTGCTATGATAAACACTTCTGTGTGATAAGCAATCCTAAATATGTTCATTTTTGAGGGTCTGTAACAGTTTCTTTGGAACACTATCAGGAATGGAGCTGATGGTCATGGGATATATGCATCCTAAATTTCACTAATTGCTTCCAGATAGTTCTGCAGAATTACTCTAACAATCCAAACATGGACTGATGTGGAAAAAAGATTTCTACTCATGTATACACCACCATCATCACTTGTTATTCTTAAATTTTATAATTTTTATTATTATAAAGGATGCAAAGTTGTGTCTTGTTAGATTTTTTAAAAATTGCTAACATGGATGAGAATCTCTTCATAAAACTGTTAGTCTTTCGAGTTTATCCTGATTGAACTGCTCTTCTCAGTTTGCAAGAGTTCCTTTAAAATTCTGATATTAATTACTGCAAATATTTCCTCTCAATCTACCACTGGCCTGTCCTCTTTGTCCTTGATAGATATTCTTTGTTGGTGCATTGTCAAGATAATTTATAGGTACTTTTTTTCTCTCATTATGTATCATCTTGTACTCTATTATACTTTAAGTGGTTGTGGCTGATATAAAGAATAGCACTGAAAAATTTCCTAGTAACCTTGCTAAACACCTTTATTATTTTCATTATCAAATTTATTGTATTTTCTATGTAAACAATGCAACTATCTACAAATAATAAGAGTTTTGATTCTTCCTTTCATATGTTTATCTCTTATTTCTTTCTTGTTTTATTCTTTATGTTGGAGCTGCTAGCACAAAGTCAGATAAAGCATTGATAATGAACATCAATGATTGGTTATGGTATAAAAGAGAACATGCCTACAATTTTTCTATACAGTATGATGCTTACTTCATGTTTTACTCTACCAATATATTAAGACATGGAAGTTGTATTTTTAAAAAATTTTCTGATAACTTCTTCCATGAATTTTTTTTTAAAAATTTTAAGTAAGTTGTGGGGTTTTTTTCTACCTAATGACCATGTAACTTTTTGCCATAAATGTGTAGGATATACTAACTTTATAAAACTTCTTTTTGATAAAATGTACTTTCTATCTTTCATTTTTATAACACTGGGGATAGAACTCAAGGCTTAGTACCAACAGGTAAGCACTCTATCACTGAGCTGTACCTTCAGCCTTAATGTATTCTTTCTCACATACATGTTCGGATTCATATAATTGTTTTAAAGGTTTTATTTTCCTTCCTTTATAAGATCCTTATCTGGCTTAAAATTATGGTTATATGAGTCTTGTTAAATGACTTGGACAAACTTTGCTCTTTCTATTTTGTAGAACAATTTATATGATACAATACAGAGTTTAACATTTTGAGATTGTAGTGGCCTCCCCTTCAGTCATCTAAGCTTGAGATATTTTCCTCGGTGGCCAAAGTGAGCAGCCTTTATGAATGATATGGTATGATATGATATAGCAGCCTTTATATGATTTAAATTTCTTTGATTTTCTTTAATTTTTAGCTTGTCTTTTACCACATTTGGCACTATGTATTCTTTCCAAAGTTTTTTATCCATTATTAAAAAATTTCCATAATTTAAAAGTTATCCCTGTTAAAACTTTAATTATGTATTGTTTCCTGCATTTTGGTTATTATTTTATGTTTTCTCAGTCTAGATTAATTTGTCAATTTTATTAATCTATTAATGCTTTTAACTTTTTATACTATTTTATTGGCATGTTTTCTGTGTTTTTTAAATTTATTCCTGGGTTGGTTTTTTTTTTTTTTTAATTTTCATTAGTCTTCCTTTGGAGATTTTCAAACACTTTTCTCTAAGCTTCTTAATTTGATTGCCTACTTTACTTGTGGTCTGATCTATGTATTTAAAGCTATAAATTTGCTCTAAGTACTGTTGGCTGTTTTCTATGGGTGTTCAGATGTAAATATCTCATTTGTTGTGCTACTAATTTTCTGCTTGATATATCAGTTTCATTGAGGGCTGTGTCAGAATCTCTAAAATGATTGACTATTTTTCCTATATTAGTTTATATATTTTGAACTTAGCTTTATGTGTATATGTAGCCTTTGTGTCATTGATATGTTATTCACTTTACTAAGACATAGTTATTTTCTCTTTGTGAGATTTTTTTGCCTTAAAAACTTATTGTCTTCTAAAATTGGCATTCTCATTTTCTGTTTGTATTTAATATCTTCCCCAAGATCTTTATTTTTCAATATTCCATATCTTTCTGTTTGAGGTTTTTTTCTGAGAAGTTTTTTATTTGATTTTTAAAGAAAATAAATTCTGAGTGTTTTGGCTGATGAATTTAAACTAATTTTGATGACAAGATTACTGTAATTACTACTTTAGTAGGACTTCAATTATTTCAATTCCTATTTTCTCTTTACTATCCTTTTGTATTATTTCTATTGTCTCCTTTTTCCAACTTCTTTTATTACATGCAATATATTTTAATATATTTCTTGGCAGGAAAAAAGCCAGCATGTAGGTTTTTTTTATTTTAAAAAGAAAAAAGTCAGAAAAGAAAAACAAAAAGCAAAAGAGATAAACAACAACAAACCCAAAACAATAACAATATAGGTTTTCAAAACAGAATGAAAGAAATTTAACAATGGTTGTTATATTGCATAATGTTCTTTTTTAAAGAAAGAAAAGAAAATGAAAGAAAATAGAAAAACAGAAAAAAAGACAATACTGAATTTAAAAAATCATAAAATCACTAGTTGATACATTACCCATTGTCATCTTAAAAATAGTTGCCAAAGTCACAAAATCAAAGCATAAAAAGTGTCTAGACACTCAAACATTGACAGTGCAAATTCTTCTGTTCAATGATCCAACAGAAATTCAGTAATATGGTCAGCTATCTTACACACCATACATACCACTATACCCTTTGGAGCACTTTCCTTCCCTTTCACTTTCACAATATCTATTATACATTTTGGATCTTATTATTCTGTCAGTTTTTATTATTTTTTACACTAGAGAGACAATATGATATTTACTAATGTGAGTCTTGTTTATTTCACTAACGAGGATATTCTCAAGTTGAATCCATTTACCTATAAAGGCCTCAAGATCATCCTTTTTTTTTTTCCAAAATTTTATTTAAAGAGAAAAAAAGCAAAACAGAAAAAAGGATAGAAACAATACAGAATTTCAGAAAAAAAAAGTTAGAAATCACTAGTTGATAAATTACATATTGTCTTTTTAGACCTAGTTGTTCAAGTTACAAAATTAAAGCATACAAAGTGGACATTCAAACAGTGAGGCTGCAAACAGTTCTGTTCACTGATCCAACAAAAACTTAGCAACATGGTTATCAATCCTACACACTTAAGCATACATGCAGTTATATCCTTTAGAGCACTTTCTTTTCCTTCTTTTGATTTTTTTAAGTCCATTATCTGTTTAATTATATCGTGTTTCAGCTTGCTCAGTACCTTACTGATCTGTTTTGTTGTTGTTGTTTACTTTTTAATCACCTTATATTATTATTCTGTTGCTTTGTTTTTGAGTTTCTCTTTATCCATGCCCCATGGATCAGCTTTGGTGGAGTTGGGAGTTTTTTGGTGGTATTTTGTTACTTTGTTATTTATTTATTTTTATTTTGAAGGTTGCAAAATACAGCAGAACAAGACAGAACAAAGCCAACCAACAGTGCAGTGAAATTGGATATTCACTCACAGCAGGTCACCAGGACAACAGCAATGGGCTCAATAGTACAGCCCATTTTTGTTCACATTAGCTGTTCTTTCAATCAAATAGAGGAAAATAGAAAGGAAATATCGAACTTTTAAAAACAGAATATTGAATAAAGCAGTACCATTAATCAAAACTGAGCAGAACAGTGATAAAAATATTTGCCTTCAAAGAGATGGTAGAAGGAAATCCCCCTTACTTGCCACGCTGTATACATTCATCCTCCAAAAAGATACTCAGACCACCAGTGTCTACTTGCTAATGGAGTGCGGTCTGGGGTGGGGGTGGGGAATGGATCAATGTCTGGTTCTTAGCCCATGCACTGGCAGGGCCCTAGCTGCTTACAGGCTGGCCAGCAGGCCGCCTTATCTTCCAGCACCCAAAGTTCCAACATGATGCAGAGCTTAGGCATCGCTGATAGTTCTTGCCCTGGTGTGCCAGTGGTTTGCCAGGCCACCAGCTGCTCACCAGGGCGGCGAATAGGCCGCCTGTTCTCCAGTGCCCAAATTTCCAACATGATGCAGAGTTCATGTATCACTGATAGTTCCTGCCCCAGTGTGCCGGTGACTTGCTAGGCCCCCAGCTGCTTACCAGGGTGGCCAGTAGGCTGCCTGCTCTCCCAGCGCCCAAAGTTCCAACATGATGCTGAGCTTAGGAGTCACTGATAGTTCTCACCCTGGTGTGCCAGTGGTTTGCCAGGCCACCAGCTGCTCACCAGGGTGGTGAGTAGGCTGCCTGTTCTCCAGTGCCCAAAGTTCCAACATGATCAGATCATTCTTTTTTATAGCTGAGTAGTATTCCATGTATAAAAATATCACATTTTTTTCATCTACTCTATGGTTGATGGGCATCTTGGTTGTTTCCAAGATTTAGTTATCACAAATTGTGCTGCTATGAACAAGGGTGCACATGTATCTCTGTGACATGACCTTTTCAATTTTTCTGGGAAAATACCCAGGAGAGGAATAGGTGGATTGCATGAATCTCCAATCCTAGTTTTTTGAGGAATCTCCATACTGATTTCCACCATGGTTACACCAGTCTGCAACCCATCAACAGTGGAGAAATGTTCCTTTTTCCCTTCATCCTTGTCAACATAAAGAAATCGGTTGATTTCTTTATGGCAACCATTCTTTCTGGAGTGAGATGAAATCCCAGTGCTGTTTTGATTTGCATTTCTCGAATGACCAGTGATGGTGAACATTTCTTCATGTATTTATTTACCATTTGTATATCTTCATCTGTGAAATGTATGTTCATCTCTGATGCCCATTTTTGGAGAGGGTCTTTGAATTTGGGGGGTTTGATGTTTTTCAGTTCTTTATGTTCTGGATATAAGTCCTTTGTCTGAGGGGTTGTTGGCTAACATTCTTTCCCATTCTGTGGGTTTTCTTTTCACTTTGTTGGTGATTTCTTTTGAAGTGCAGAAACTTTTTAGTAATATGAGATCCCAGTTGTTGATTCTTTGAAGTGTTTTCCATGCAGTTTGCATTTTATTCATGAATTCTCTGCCTACCCCTATGTCTCCAAGATTTCTACCTACCTTGTCCTCCAGTGGATTTAATGTTTCTGTTTTAATGTTTAGATACTTGATCCATTTTGACTTTAGTTTAGTGTATGGTGAGAGGCATGGGTCTATTTTCAGTCTTCAGCATGTGGAAGCCAAATTTTTCCAAAGCCATTTATTAAAGAGGCTATCTTTTTTCCAGTGAACATGTTTAGCTCCTTTGTCAAATATAAGGTGACTGTGTGTCTTTATAGTAGTGTTTGTATCTTCTAATCTGTTCTATTGATCCTCAGGTCTATTTCTTTACCAGTACCCTACTGATTTTATTACTGTGGCTTTGTAGTATAATTTCAAGTCAGAAATTGAGATGCCTCCTATCTTGCCTTTGTTGCCCAGAATTGCTTTTGCTATTCTAAGTTTCTTCTATTTCCAAATGGATTTTAGGAATATTTTCTCTAGATCTGTAAGGTATGTTAATGGTATTTTGATTGGGATTGCATTAAATCTGTATAACAGTTTTGGGAGTATGGTCATTTTCACAATGTTGGTTCTTCCTAACCAAGAGCAAGGAATATCCTTCCATTTTCTAATATCCTCTTCAATCTTCTTTTTTAGAGTAGTATAATTTTTAACATATAGATCTTTTACATTCTTGGTTAGGTTGATTCCTAAGTATCTGATTTTTTAAAATGCTATTTTGAAAAGCGATATTTCCATAATTTCTCTCTCAGTGAGTTTGTTGTTTGTGTACAAGAATGCTATTGATTTTTGAGTGTTGAGTTTGTACCCAGCTATGCTGCTGACTTTGTTTATTACCTCTGGTAGTCTCTTAATGGAGTTTTTTGGGTCTTCTGTGTAGAGTATCATGTCATCTGCAAATAATGACAATTTATCTTTTTTTCCTGTTTTTATTCCTTTTATTTCTCCCTCTTGTCTCATTGCACTGACTAATATTTCTTAAACTATATTGAATAGTAGTGGTGATAGTGGACATCATTGTCTTGTTCCTGATTTTAGAGTGAAGGCTTTCAGCTTCTGTCTATTTAGTATAATGTTGTCTGTTGAATTGTCATAACTGGCCTTTATGTGATTGAGGTACATACCCTCTATTCCAAGTTTCTGTAGGGTTTTTATCATGAACAGGTGTTGGACTTTATCAAAGGCTTTTTTGTGTCTATTGAGATGATCACATGATTTTTATTTTTGGCTCTGTTGATGTGTATTACATTTATTGATTTGTGTATGCAAAACCATCCTTGCATTCCTGGAATAAATCCCACTTGGTAGTGGTGTATCATCTTCTTGATGATTTGCTGTATTCTATTTGCCAGTACTTTATTAACAATCTTTGCATCAATGTTCATTAATGAGATTGGTCTATAGTTTGCCTTTTTGGTTGGGTCTTTTTTTGGTTTTGGTTTCAGAGTGATACTTGACTCCAAGTATGATTTAGGGAGGACTGCTTTTCTTTTAATTTCATTGAAGAGTTTAAGGAGTATTGGCATTAAATCTTCTCTAAATTTCTTATATAATTCAGCCATGAATCCATCAGGACTTGGGCTTTTCTTTGTTGGTAAGTTTGTAATCACATTTTTTATTTAAGTAGCTGATATTGGGTTATTCAAAATTGTTATATCTTCTTGATTGAAGATAGTTCAATCTGGAGAACTATTGGTAGTTCATATGTTTCTGGAAATCTGTCCATTTTGTCTATGTTTTCCACTTTATGTGAGTAGAGATTTTCAAAGTAGGTGTTCATGATCTTTTGAATTTCCATGGGATCTGTAGTAATTTCTCTCTTTTCAGTCTTTATTGCATGGATTTGAGTTTTTTCTTTCTTTTTCTTGATAAACCTTGGCTAGAGGTTTATGCATTTTGTTTATTCTCTCAAAAAAACAGCTCTTTGATTCATTAATTCTTTGTATTTTTTTGTTTCAATTGCATTAATTTCTGCTTTAATCTCTTTACTATTTCCTGTCTTCTATGAGTTTTGGATTTGACTTGCTCTTCTTTTTCTAGAAGTTTGAGATGTAGCATTAGATTATTTATTTATGCTCATTCTGTTTTCTTGATGTGACTATTTATTGCTATATATTTCCCTCTTAGGCCTGCTTTCATTGCATTCCATAGATTACAGTATGTTGTTTCTGCATTTTCATAGTATTGTAGGTATTGTTTTATTTCTTCTTTGATTTCATCTGTAACCCACTAGTTGTTCAGAAGATTGTTATTTAACTTCCATGTATTTATGCAGGTTTTGCAGTTTTTTTGCCATTGATTTCCAATTTTAGTGCACTATGGTCAGATATTATGCATGGGATAATTTCACTCCCTTTGCACTTACTTAAGAATGTTTTATGAGTTATTATATGGTCTATTTTAGAGAATGTCCCAAGCGCAGCTGAGAAGAATGTATATTCTGATGTGGTTGGATGGAACACTCTGTAAACATCCACTAAGTCCATTCGTTCACAGGTATGATTCAGTTCTGTTACTTCTTTGCTGACTTTTTGTCTAGATGATCTATCTCTTTGTGACAGTGGAGTGTTAAGGTCTCCTATTACAATTGTGTCCTTGTGTATTTGGTTTTTCATGTCCATTAGTGTTTGTCTTATACAGTTGGTGCATATATATTTATAATTGTTAGTTCTTCCTCTTGAGTTTTTCCACTTACAAGTATGTAGTGGCCTTCTTTATCTCTTGTAATCATTTTAAGTTTGAAGTTCACTTTGTCTGCAAACAGAATAGGTGCTGCTGCTTTTTTCTGGGTTCCTGTTGCATGGAATACTGTTTTCTATCCTTTGACTTTTAGTCTATGAGTTTCTTTTTGAGTCAAATGTGTTTCTTGTATACAGCATATTGTGGGGTCCTGTTTCTTAATCCATTCTGTCAACATGTTTCTTTTAACAAGTGAATTGAGCCCATTTACATTTATGGACACCACTGATATGTACTGGTTTGTCTTTGCCATATTGTGTTTCTGTTGTTGGTTTCCCACTTTTCACCCTTGTTTAATTTCTTGTCCAGCCTGGTGGCTTCTTTGTGTTGTTGTTTTGGACATTGTGGTCATTTTAATCTCTTTATATCATGTCTTTCAATACTCTTTCTAGGGTTAGTTTGCTAAATATGAATTTCTTCAGTTGTTCTTTGTCATGGAAGTATCTTATTTCTCCATTAAATTTGAAAGACAGTTTTTCTGGGTACATCAGTCTGGGTTGAAAGTCACTTTCTTTTGGGCTTGAAATACTTCACTCCAAGCTCTTCTTAACTTGAAGATTCTAATAGGCTTTCCTTGATAGGTGAGTTGTGTCTTTTCTAACCGCTTTTAGTATTCTGTTTTTATACTGTATGTCTTGGATCTTAATTATTATATGCCTGGGTGTAGATTTATGTTGGTTATGACTGTTTGGTATTCTGTATGTCTCACTTATTTGTATATCAGATTTTTCCCCGTGTTTGGGAAATTTTCTGCTATTACTTCTGTGAACAGTTTAGTTATGTCCTTTGCATTATCTCCTGAATCCTCACTGATGCCTATTAGTCTTACATTGTTTCTCTTCACATCATTTTGAAGCTACTAGATTGTCATTTCATGTTGCTTTGTCGTTTTTATAAGTTGTATCCTTTCATGATTGCTATCTGTGATCCTGTCCTCAACATCTGAAATTCTATCCTCAGCTTCATTTAAATGGTTTTGCCAGCTTTCAATAGAATTTTTTGTTTCTTGGGTATCTCTTTGAATTTGTTTCATGGATTCTGCTTGTTTTCTGCATTGTTCATTCAAAGTTTCAGTCAATTTCCCATGCTCCTGTCTTTTTTTAAAAATCTATTTCTTCTCTAGCTCTATTGAGAAACTCATTTACTAAGGTTGTTACTTCTGTCTTTATGTAAGACATTATTTCTATTTTGATTTTCTCTATGACCTCATGGATTTGTTTCTTTACTTCATTTTCTATCTTTTCAGAGATTTTCTGGTATATGAAAAGTCCTCTGTTTCAGTGTTGCCTGTACTTGCTCCTGATGGACTAGATGTTTGAGAATAAATGATCAGAAAGCATAAAAGAAAATTAAAAGATATATGGACATAGAAATCACAATATCTGTTTACCTAAGAGGAATTTAGATATGAGTATAGAAAAATAAGGGAAGGGTAGAATTACAAAGGAAGTAACACACACCCCTCCAAGAAGGCAGGTCTAACCTTACTCTCTGAAACATGCCACCAAATTACCCCAATGGTGAAGGGGGAGCTAGCAAGCCTGCAAACCAATAGATGAACTCTGAGATAAACTTCATGATCCAAAAGCAAATGGAGGTTTCTGGTTTTGTTTTGTTTAGTTTTGTTTTGCAGAGATGTGTATGTTGTGAAAAGGAGACTACTCTCATTGCTCAGAGCATAAGAGGACCAGCATTGAAGAAACAAACAAAGAAAAAAAAAAAAGGAGAGGTTTTGGATTTCCCATTCATCTCTCCCACACTGCTCTGGGAATAACATGGTTTTCTCTTGACTTCTGTGAGGCAGAAGAATAAAAATCCAGATAATATCAAGATGGTCCTCAAGTCCCGCTAGGATTTGGAATAGTTAAAAATCTATTGGTAAAAACATTGGATGAGTCCAACCTTCTAGCAGATATCTCCCCACCCCACCCCCGCTACAGCTTTCTGGCTAGCTGGCTGCAGGTGAGGGAGTCAAGACTGAAAGCAGCAGTGCCAGGAAGGGATAAATATTCTAACCTTAGAGACCCCCTCTGCCTGAGGCACATCCATCCCATCTCCCCTGTCCTAGACACATAGGGAGGAATGGCAGAAGCTTTTCTCCCCAGATACACCTCCCACTGCAGACAGCTACCTAAAGATCTCAGAAGGAGGTGGTGCAGAACTTGAAGCCTGGCTGCCTGGTCTAGGAGGGACAAATGCAGAAACCTTAGTTCCTTTGCTCCTGCTGCAGCAGGGGTTATGTGTCCTGTTGCTTCATTGCTCCTTGCCAGCTGCTGCCTTGGTATATACTTCCAGCTGTCCAGCCTACCCTCCCCATGGGCACAAGGCTGCTCCCTGAAGAGTTCAGCCTGGCTCCTTTGTTGACAGGTTGTAGCCTGTCCCACATTCCAGCTGCTCAAGATAATGTCCTCTTCTAACCAAGACTGAGTCAATCCATCATCTCTTTCCTCTAATTCTGAGGGAGCTGTCCTGACTCTAGTGAATAAGCAGGGAGTGCTGGTAAGAAAGGGAAGAAGAAAAGAAGAGGAACCAGCCTGAGAGAAAGAGGACAGCTGGGGGACCAGCTGGGCCTTGGAGCTTTCTCGCTTCACCTTCCAGAACAGACAGAATGACAGCCCTGCCAGAACTGGAAACACTTGAAGGTGTCCCATGAGGCAGAGAAGGAAACCTTTTGTAGGTGACTCTAACACAAAGAACTTCATCTTTTGGAGTAGGGCCTGCATAACTATGCTGTGGGGGTTCTGGGGAAGACTTTATATCTCTTGTAGAGTGAGGCATTGATTTACATGATCCAGGGACTGCTGGGGTCTGATAGCTGACAGGAGTCAGGCTCAAGCCTCTGTATTTCAGGCCACATCTCTGGAGAGCCCAGGTGCCTGGACCTCTCTGGGACAGCAGTGGAACCCTGGTCATGATCTCCATGAATACTCACCTGGTAATCTGGTATCTGGAGTCTGCACCTGCTGAGATGCATGCCTCAGGGCTACCTGACCCTGGGTCCTTGAACCCTTCTCAGTACTGACTGTACTGGTCTATTCATCCCTTTCCAAGGCACACTGGGACTCATCTGGGGACTCTAGAGATGTGACATGGTTGCTGTTCATTCTTTCTGTGTCCACTGGTTCTGATGCAGGCTCTGGTTCTTGGGAGACCTAGACAGGGGTTAGTGGTTGAGGGAGCCCATATATTGACAAGTGTCTGCAGAGTCCAGCAGTGCTCTGAGCCTGGGGCATGGGGAGCAGGATGGAAGCTCAAAGTGTGGTCCCTGAGCCAAGGTGGGGGGCAGAGGTGCCTTTCACAGGTGTGGTTTCTTCAGAATGCCTGGCCTCCTTCCACCGGCTGCCCTGCCCTCTCCTGAGACTAGCCCAGGCTGGGTCCATGGGAACATGAAGCTCTGTGGCTCGTTTTTGCCTCTGCTAATCTCAGGAATGCACTTGTTTTCCCTTTTGGCTTGAGAAGCCCTCCACAGCTCCCCTTCATCATGATAGGGTGGTGGAGGCTGTGGGAGCCAGAGGGCAGCAATCTTGGCTTGTTCACTTGCTAGATTGTTTACTTTTCCCCTAATTGTGTCTCTTACCTCTGGCTTCTACTTCAGCTTCTCTTCTAAATTCCCAGCAGTCATGGAGATAAACATCCTGAATTTGAACACCTCAACCATCTCTTCACCCCGTGAATGTCTCTGTGGTAAGAAGCATCTGGCAGGTGTCATTACAGTATCTCCATCTTAGAGATGAACTTGGAGTTCAGAAAGGCTATACTCACTACGGCTGGTGAGAGCAGAGCCAGAGAAGAGTCCAGGGCCCAACACTGTACTCCATGCTCCAGATTCAGGGTGCTGATGTCACTGCATAGCCACTGTCTGTTACCTGCCATCCCCTTCACTGACAGAGAGACTCACACTATTCATCTTTGTACTCCCTGTACAAAGGAAATACAGAGGCTAGAAACATGGAAGACACTCAGTGCATATTCATTTAAGAAGAGAATGATGGAGCCTGTATTATGTGCTGGGAGCTCTATTGTGCTTTTTTACACACATAATCCTTGATCTTCCTTCCTAACATCCCTGAGATACAGCTGTTGTCCCCATTGCATCAGTGACAGCACTAGGGCTCACAGAAGTAAGTTGTCAAAGGCGAAGAGTTTCTAAGTAGTGGAGATGAGATTAACCCCCACGTGTCTGTCTCTGGGACCCTCATGGGATCCCAGCCCAAATAGGAAGAACAGTCTGGAAAGGAAGGATGGGGGCACACAGCCTTCAGGACCTCCTTTCTTCTTGGCTTTGCAGTGATCTCTGACAAAGGGGAAGTTGCAGAGGTGACCTGAGCTCTCTAAGTGTGGAGACAATCCTGCAGTTACAGGTTCATAAACATGTATTTGCTGAATAGCAAAATGATCACCCTTGTAGCTGGCCACCTGGCCTCTTCACTCTTAGGGATTATCTTTCTGACTGCTCTGCCTTGGTCAGTTTTGGGGCCTGTCTTTCTCTATGCAACCTCAAGTGCTGATATTCCTTGGGGCGCTTTCTAAACTGTACCTTTTCTAGGTGACATCACTTCTGGTCATGGTTTCAGTTACCCATTAAGTACAGATGAATTAGAACTGCATATTTTCAGCTCAAACCTCCTTTCTGAGCTCTAGAACTTCTTAGGTCTCCATGTGGATGTCCAGCAGACATTCACCTGGATGCTTCTGGAGTTTGTATTTCTTCTTCCTCATGCCACACACAGGCACTGGAACTGCCAGCTGCTCAGTCCTTCCAGGCTCATCCTTGACCATTCCTTACTCTTACCTGTTCACATCTGATTTCTCCTGGGAAAATCACCAATTTCTGGTGCCATCCAACACTATACCATCCTGGTTTATCCTCTGGATTACTCAATAACTTTCCAACTCATCCAGTGAAGGCTTGTTCCCTCTCCCTGTTCCTCCCCATCCCTTCTTCACAAAGCAGTCAGGAGAATCTTCCAAATCTCATATCTGACTATATCAGATCTTTGCTAAGAATCCAGACTCACAGTGACCCTAAGATCCCCAGGATCCAACCTGCAGCCTCTTCAGTCTCAATGTTCTACCACACCCTGCATGGTAGAGTTGCAGCCACCTTAGTCACTACTCTTGTAGTGACCATACAGTCCCTGGATGTGCCATCCCCATCCCAGGGTTGTAATTCTCCTCCTTTCTCTTTACAACTGCTGAACTGTCTTCACATAGACCGAGCCTAGATGTTGTTCCCTTCTAGACATGAGTCCTGATTCTGCAGCCTCCTGAGCAGGGCTCTCATTCACTGGGAACCATTGCACCCCTTTCTGCTAATGGCCTCCATGTGTGTTCTGTGAGGGTGAGGATGACACCTGATGCACCAGTGTCCCTGGTGCTTTCCCCAAGGATGGCAATTGGTAAGCTCCATGAATGAGAACTTGGTCTCTGGAAGGGAAGCGTGACTCTTTTCTGTATGGTTTGGATTTCATCACCTGAGCTCATGGTCCCCACAGAATTAATCCCTCCTAGTGGAGTCTCTCTCATCCCGTGGTGATCATCTCTTCTGGCTCTCCTGGACTGCATCAGCATTCAGAGGGAGCCAGGGACCACAGAAACTTTCCATTTGGTCATTTCCCCACTACACCTAGAGCCTCAGATTCATTTCTTAGGAGATAAAACCAGGAATGAATATTAGATGTCAAATCCCTTAAAGAGGAAGAACATTTAAGTTAAAGTCTTACTAACGTGTGAATGACCTTACCTGGGAACAGATGTGGACAGCTGAGAAAGGGCCAAAATAAAGAATTCTCTAGCCACATGAAAGGGGCTATGAACCCATGAAAAAAGGAAGAGATATTGTCGGGCTGCTTACTTGTTCCACAATGTGTGTGTGTGTGTGTGTGTGTGTGTGTGTGTGTGTGTGTATGAGAGCGTGTGTGTGTTTCCTCTAGAAGTAGAACAATTCTCTCACTGGTCCCTAACTGCAGCCAGGAACTGGGCACACAGTGAGCTCCCAGTGAGTGCTGTCCGCTGGCTTGCTGCCCTGGAGCCTGGCCTATCAATTGCTCCTGCTGGGGACATTCTCACCCGCCACCTTCCCCAGGAGATGGGGAAGCGTTTGCAGTAGGAGCGGGGGATACTTCCTGGCTTCCCTTTGAGCTCTGATGAGCTCCTTTCCCATGAACTCACTGCCCTTCTGGAAGCCAAAATCATAATCTAATAGAGCAGCTCCCCAGGCGGCGTGGGAGGGCGGGTAGCTGGGGTGGGAAAACCTTGAAGTACCTCTAGGGTCCCAGCCTTTCTCTAGGGTCAGAGCTGCTCTTGGGAATTGCAAGTTCTCTAGGGATGCCTGGAGCTGTTTATTCTCAGCCCCTACCCACCCTTTGGTGCCTTATATTTAGCCAACAAAAATGTATGTTCTGTCAGGCACTGCTCTAGGCTCTGAGGATACAGCCAGAAATAGACAAAAATCTCTGCCCTTAGTGAGCTTATGTTCTAGTATTTATGTGTGTGTGTGTGTGTGTGTGTGTGTGTTTGTGTGATAATAGGGGAGACAGTGGTGAACAAAAAACAAATTAAATATACTTATACGTGAGGTAATGGTAAATGCTAGAAAAAAATGCAAAGAAAGAGCATACAGAACATTTGAAGGCCGACAGTTGAAATTTCAGAGAGGATATCCAGGGAAAGTCTCACTGAGAAAGTAACTTTTAAATATTTTTGATTTTTATTTTGGTAAAATATACCAAACATAAAACTTACCATATGCATAACATAAAACTTACCATTTTAATAATTTTAAGTATATAGTTCAGTGGCATTAAGTATATTCACATCATCGAGCACACATCAAGCTATCTAATTCCAGAACTTTTAAATCATCCTACACTGAAATTCTGTGTGCGTTCAGCAATAACTTTCCATTTCTCCCTCATCCCAGCTGCTGGTAACCACTGTGATACTTCCTGTCTCTGTGAAGTTGATTATTGTATACCTCAAATAAATTTCATAATATACCACATACATACTTCATATAAGATCACTCTAGGTACCTCATGACAGTGGAATTATACTATATTTGTTGTTTGGGACTTATTTCATAACATAATATCTTCCAGTTTCATCCAGTATGCGTCAGAATTTCCTTTTGAAGACTGAATAATATTCCATTGTATGCATATATAATTGAGTGCATTTTGTTGTTGATCCATTCTTCTTACAATGAATATTTGTGCTATTTCCACCTTTGGGTTATTGTGAACATCTACTATGCTACTATGAACATCAATTGTTATGTAAACATCCTTAGAATCCCTGCTCTCAATTCTTGTGTATATATCCAACAATGGAATTGCTGGATGATATGATAATTAAGTATTAATTATTTTACATTCTTACCAGAAAAGCACAATAGTTTCATTCTCCATATCTTTGCAGATGCTTGTTTTTATTTTATTTCAAATATATTTATTCTAATGGTTAGAAGTATCCCACACAAGTTTTGCTTTGCATTTTCCTAACGATTAATGACATTTCTTTTCACATGCTATTTCACATGCCTATGTCATTTGTGTATCTTCTTGGAGAAACAGTTATTCAAGTCTCTTTTGTTGTTGTTGCTATTTTGTTGTTGAGATTTAGGAGTTCTTTATTCTAGATATTAACCTTTTATTAGACATATAATTTACAAATATTTTCTCCCACTCCATAGGTTGCCTTTTCACTTTCTTATGGTTGTTCTTTGATGTGCAAAAGTTTTAAATTCTGATGAGGCTAAATTAGTCTGTCTTCTCTTTTATTGCCTGGGAGTTTGGTATCATGTTTAAGAAATACTGCCAAGTCCTAGATCATGAAGATCTTCCCTCATGCTCTCTCTTAAAAGTTTTGAGCCAGGCGTGGTAGCACATGCCTATAATCCCAGTACTCTGGAGGCTGAGACAGAAGAAGCTGGTTCAAAAACGATGTGGGCTACATAGTGTGCTCCAGCCCAGCCTGAACTACAGTTTCTTTCTTTCTTTCTTTCTTTCTTTCTTTCTTTCTTTCTTTCTTTCTTTCTTTCTTTTTTCTTTCTTTTTTCTTTCTTTCTTTCTTTCTTTCTTTCTTTCTTTCTTTCTTTCTTTCTTTCTCTTTTTCTTTCTTTCTTTCTTTCTTTCTTTCTTTCTTTCTTTCTTTCTCTTTTTCTTTCTTTCTTTCTTTCTTTCTTTCTTTCTTTCTTTTCTTCTTCTTCTTCTTCTTCTTCTTCTTCTTCTTCTTCTTCTTCTTCTTCTTCTTCTTCTTCTTCTTTTTTGACAAGGAAGAGCTCTACTTCTTTCTTTCTTTTGGGTCTCACTGTGTAGTTTAGACTAGCCTTGAAATTACTATATAGTCCAGGCTGGCCTTGGACTTGAAAGCGATCCTCCAGTTGTGGTTACAGGCATGCACCACCACATTATGACAAGATCATTCTTTTTACGGGGAAAAGTCTTAAATTCTGGCTCAGGCATGACAAGACCATGACCTTGAAATACCAGTTTACCACTCTGAGTCTCAGTTTTTGCCCCTGGAAAAATGGGAATAATAATATTTATCTTGCATGACTACTGGGAGGACTGAAAGAAATAGTGTATATAACTTGGCACATAAGAGGTACTTGGTCAAAGTTGTGCATAGCTATTATCAGAGACTAGAGAACATCCCATAAGGTAGAAGTCTAGAGAAGAGACAGTAATGGAGGAGGTGGCCCTGGTGCTCAGCCTAGCTAGCTTAGGTTATGTGGGTTTTGCAGTAGAGCTAACACTCCAGGGTGGGCAGGCTGAAGCAGGTAAGGGGCAAACCACCTTCCTTGGTAGAGAATGAAACCTTTTGGGGGAAGGTCAAGACTAAAGTCTTTCTGGCAGTGGTGGGAGTTCACAGAAGGCCCAGAAAGGCCAGGAGAGGTGAAGAGGAGGGTGTACTTATGTGGCAAGAATTAACCCCTTTCTGCCAATGTCAAAACCAAAGCTGGGGCCAGGGAAGATAGATAAAATAATCTGTCCCAGTGAGTAGAGAACAGGGCAGGAGTGCAGGTGGATACATTCTGAGGGTGGATGCTCAATGTGCAGACTCCTGGGTCTCTAATTAGCATAGATGCAGAGGCAGCAAGGAAGCCGGACCTCAACACCATCAGAGCAGCAGGGAGAAATATGAGGAGGGGGTGCAGGGCTCAGCTGGGCCATTTGGAAAAGAACAGAGATGAGGCGAGTCTCTCTTGGGCTGTTAGGGAGATTAATGGCCCCAGACAAGGGCCCTCACGCATCACTAGGGAGAAGATTTCAAAGACCCTTAAAAATCATTGGGAAACGTTTTAAAAGGAAACTGCAGCCAGAGACCCGCCAAATGTGCTGGCGCATAGCTCGCCAGGCGATGCTTGTAATCTAATTGCCCATGAGCAAGAGTTTAAAACAATATTTATGATGTGGAAAAATAGCTCATGATTTGATTTGTACAGAAGAAACATGCCTAATGAATAAATTAGATTTTGATCTTGCTGGCTCAGGTCCTGTGGGTGGAGCCTGGTGCTTTAGAGGGGTGAGGCTCTCTGCCTCCTCCTCCTCATGCCTCAGCATGGTCCTGATGACAGAGCTGTGCACTGGTAGGTAGTATGACATCTGAAGGCTGCTCCATCCCTCTCGTGTCCCTGTGCATAGCTCAAAAAACCTTCCTCTCTTTTGCTCAAACCCCACCTCGCCTTCCAGGAAGACTTCCTGTCTTTTGCTCCAACAGCACTGAGAATCTGTGTCTCACAGTTGGGGTTCAAGGAGATAGTGCTGGCTCATTTTAGACAACCCCTCACTGGGGCTGTGAGTGGCTGTGTGTCATCCAAGAGGGTTGCTAGATGCTCTCATACAGATTTTTCTCACGTTAGTGAATGGAAAAGCTCTGATGAGGATTAATTGCATTTTCCTGTCCTGTGTTCATCCCTTTCTTCTGGAATAAACACCCCAGGCTCAGTCCTTGTCATTGCTCTGGTTAGGAATGATCATCCTTTTCTCAGCCCTCTGTGCCATGGTTGGGCATGTGACCCACACCTGGACAATCAGAGCACTCTTCCTTGGGCCACAGTGATTGTTCCAGGAATGGTCACACGACCCTCACTGGACGAATGGTGGCTTCCTTAGGAGTGCTTCCATAGAGAGGTGAGTTCCTTCCTCTGGAACTGCTGAATTGGAAGTCTCAAAACCTAGTTTCTGATGTACTTAGTCACTTCTTAGGGGCAGTTTTCCTTGAAGGGAAGTTGATAGCTGACAAATGCTGCTGAGGAACAGAGTCCTAACACTATGGGTAGGCACCTGGGTCCAGGAAGTGGTCATCCATTCACACTGCAACCCAGTACTTCCTTTCATTTGTCTTAGTTTAAATTGGGTTTTAATCTTTTATACTGGGCCCAGTAGTTCTCACATTCACAGTCAGGTACAGAACTTGTGTTCAGAAGTGAGGAGCAGTCACTGTTAGAACTGAACAAAATTTAGACTATAAATAAGAAAAACATTTTTTTGGTGATGAGGATTGAACCCAGGTCTTTATGCATGTTAGACAGGCACTCTACGACTGAGCTGTATCCCCAGCCTCCTGGACTATTTTTTGGATATCATTTAAGCATCTGTGACAAAATTCAGTCTTTGTTGGATTTCACCTCTGAGCTGGCTCCTTTGCTAGGTGCTGTGGCACTGAAAAGGAGGGAGGGAAAACCATCCTGAAGGGGACCACAGTGTGGTAGGGAGATGAATGAGAGGTATAGAGGTTGCAGTTAGGGAAAAGTAGTGCCCTGTGCTGTGGGGCATTGCCAAGACCACAGGGCTCTGAGAGTCCTGGATGGAGGGGCAGGCAAAAGATGAGGAGGGTGTGCAGGGACTCTTGGGGGGAAAAATACAAAGGCCTCAGGGCAATGTAACATGGCTGGATGAAAAGCATTGAGGCCCCTTGCTCCAGGCCCCTGGGCAGGAGGCCCCAAAGCTTTTGGTCAGATCCCACTCAGATGGAGATAAATCAGAACAGCGCAGTGACTGCAGAAGGACACATGTTGGCATTCAGAGCCAGGAGGAAGGGGACAAGGTTTTCCAACCTTGTGGTGAGATGGCAATGAGGTGTGCAGATGCCTACCTGCTTGAGACAGTCATGCTTACCTGGGTGTTCAATATCCAGGGCATTTGTAGCATTAACAAGTTTTATGAGAGTTGCTGGATATTTCAATATGGCAGCCATGGTATTCGGAGCTCAACACTCAGCATTTTGTACACCCATTTTTATAACAAATAATCTTCAGTTCTTACTTTTCTGATGGTGCTTAGTAAGACTGAGCCAAGTGCAAATTTGTCTTGTCTAGGAGAGAGTCTGCTTGGCAACCATGGTGCCTGAAATGAACTCAATTGGTTCAATTACCAGGTGCCTACTATAGACCAAGTCTTTCTCCCTCTCCACTTATGTGGCAGAGAAAGAATAGAAAGAACACAAAGCTGGCCCTAGATGGAAATGTAGGCATGTAAAGCTCATCTTTTCAATAGTACAGAATGCATGCAGTGATGGATCTGTGCATCCACCCCTGACAAGGTACAGACATATGCCCAGACTGTGTGATCAGGAGAAGCACACAGAGCTAATCATGGCCATATAGTCACTGGAGTTTGGCAAGAAGTAGCCTTCAGATAGCAAGTTTGTTGCAGTCAGGTCCTAACAGTGACAGAACTGGCATAGCAGATGTCTCCCATGTCTCATCTGAAGGGGGCTACCCCTAGTCTATTTTACAGAGGAGGCAGCTAGGGCTCATAAGTTTATAGTAAGTCCCTAATTTATGAATGTGCTCTATTCTGGGAGAGCATTCTAAGTCGAACTCATTCATCTCCGACAAAGTGAGTCTTGCACAGTGTACCTGTGAAAGTTTGTAACTCGAATGTTTGTGAGTTGGGGACTCACTGTATAACTGGATGAGGCAAGAACAGCAAGGCGAGTGATGCCCAAATGTGGGCTGTTTTCTCTATGGCTTGGCGGCTTTTAGGTGTCTGGCTTCTGCCTGCCTCAGTGAGTCTGCAGAACAGCTCTTCCTGCCTGTTCCACCGGGCTGCCTATCTAACCCATAGTAGATGCCTGGTGTCACGGGCTGGTGGGTGAGGTGTGGAGGACGGCAGAGGTTACTTCATGCACTTCATCCCATGAACAGGTAGAGAGGCTGACTGGAGCCAGAGCTGGGCTGTGTCCTCTCAGGCCTGGCATTCTACACCACCCCACTTCCCTGCTTGTGGAGATGGATGTCAGACTTCAAAGGCAGCAGTGCATTCTCTCCAGCCCAGCCCATGAGAAAGCGCCTAAATCCCAGAACAAAAGCCATTCCAGACTCACATCACCTGCTCAGCACTTAGCATGGGGCTTAATTAAAGGAGACAGCTTTTTGCCATGAGAGCAAGGAGTGAGTGAGAAAGTCGGTAACACTAAAGACATCACCATTAATAAAGCCAGACTCACTGTTAATATGCCCCTTGAATCCAAAACAGGACAAATAATTGGAAATCTGAGCAGGGTGAGTTCTGAGCGGGGTGAGTGGTGGGGCCAGTGGGATGGATGATAGAAGTCTGGCAGCTGTGGAGACCTTTGTGGGGCAGCATGACCAGCGCAAAAGCTCCCAGAGTGAGTAACTCGGTCCTGGGACCCAGAGTCCTTAAGAGTGAGAGCCACAGGCTGAGGCCTGGGTAGTAGAAATAGCTGGCATTGAGTAGCACTTGACCTACACTGGGTTCTTTATGAATATCATTTCATTTAACATATGTATCCATATCTGTCTGTCTATCTATGTGTGTCTCCAAATCTGTCTGTCTTATGGGTTAGGTGCCATTGTTGTCCCCATTTTATGGACGGGAACCTAAAGGACACAGCAGCTAAGTAATTTTCTCAGGATCTCTAGTTCACAGGTGGTTGAGCTGGGGTGATGAACCTATATGCCTCCGAGTATTTGTGCCTAAATGCACTACCAGTAAGTGAGCTGGCCTCTCATCCTTGGCTTGGATAACTTGGGTAAAAGCTGCAGTTCATTCAGTTGCAAACATTGGTCACATAGTGCAATCTTAGCCAAAAACAGTAATAAGCTTTCCATGTGCCAGGCACTAAGTACTTTGCATGTGTCATCTCCCTTAATCGCCTTGCTAAACAATTAGGTGGGTACTTCTACTGTCTCCAGGGCCTCAGAGAGGCTAGGTGGTTTCCCCACCTTGTGGTTAGTTGTTAATGGAGTTGGAATTTGTGCTTACAGCCACTTACAACACTGACTGGTAAATGCGTTCACACCTAAATGAAACCAGGTATGGGTCACTAGATACCATTCATTTATATCCTCATGGGCATATCCTGGAATCACTGACCTGTTCTTGCCTGATCATTCTCCTCCCTGCTTTTATCCTGCCTGGTCTCCCATCTGTTCATCCCTACAGACCTAAGGTGAGGAATGGCTTCCCTGGGAATCTGGGTCATTTTGGACCTCATGAGGAGAGTTGGAGATTCACTCTGCATAGGAGCCTGGCTTGATGCTGGCAGGAGACAAAATCCACACCTATTTTGTAAGCAACATAGCAGAATGAAAAGAGGATGGACACTGGAGTCAGACGGACTCCAATCTCTGAGCCTTTGCTTCTGCATCCATGAAACGGGCCCACTGGCCCAGAGAAAGTGTAGAGAAAGCCAGAAAGATGGAGGAGATACCTTCTCTGGAGAGTGAAGAGCAGAGAAGTGCTTTGGAAGCACAGAGCAAGGGACAGGGACTCCTTCCCCCATCCATCACCCTGTGGGATGAGGGTTCCTTAGAACCAGAGGTAGCATGGGCAGAGCAGATGGGAGGTGATGTGGTCACTGGGCAGGGACTTAGGACCTCACTTCCCTGACAGAGCTCAAGCTAGAAGTATAGTTGAGCAGGTGACTTCATGAGATGGGTCAGGGTGCAGCTTTATATTTATGATTGTTAAACATAAGAGGACTCAAACGCCAGCCTGCCCTTCCACAGAAGACTGGAGGGTTGCCTTCTTCTGTGATCTGTCTTCTGGCTCCTATTAGGCCTACAGAAAGGACCCAAGCTCACATTCATTTTGGTTGGAAGCATTCTCTTCTCATCTACTCAAAGATGCTGGCTTCTTTTGTCAGGTAGCGGGAGAGAAGATGAGAGAGTGAAGCAGGAAGGGCAAGGAGAATGGACAGTACACAGATGAACAGCTCTGAGATCACTTCTCTCGAGAGACTTCTCCTGCTCAAATATGCATCTGATGACTTAGACCTCTGAACAGAACTGTCCAGCTGTGATAGCCAGTGACAGGAACTTTATGCTAAGGACCAGAACTGGCACTGCCTTTTGCCCTAAATAGAAGTGAAGTCAGTGGTGTGCTGGCAGGTGTTTAACAATTGGCTTTCTGAGGTGAAGAGTGGGAAGCAAGAATCTGTACCATTGGCCAATTTTTATACTGTTAACACTATACTGTGTTATATAACTGTGGCTGATCTTAAGGCACTAACTGGATGTCACCGAAAGCAAAGTGGGAAAGAGGTGCTAAGAGTTGGCACTCAAAACCTAGACATACTGGCCTCGAGGACTGCAGGACAGAGTCATCATGAGCTGATTCCAATTCCACAGTCCTTCCTGGAAGGGATCTTTCCAAGGCGCACTCACACTCTTCAGTTGGTCGTACTTTGTTCAGTTGGAAAAAGACATGTAACTATGATTGGTTAGATTCCTACATCTTTCCATTCTAAGAGGCTCTATCTCACTTCTTGCATTAAGTGGTTTGGAATAGTCATGAGTATGATGTACTTTCATTTCTCATTCTAAATAAATACTTTTGTACCTAATTTGATTTCCAGTTTTGTTTTCTTTTTCTTAAAGAGAGCCTCAAACACTGTATATGCTTCCAGCTGCAAAACCTAGTTTACTGTGGGAGTAAATTAGATTGCAATTTATCATCCAGAAAATTTTAGTGATTGTTACTCTGTATCTTGGAGTCACATTGGTGCATTACAAATTGATCACTGGATAATTTAGTACAGATTAGCTTCCTAACATGCTGCTTTCATTATGCCAAAGCTGTGCTTAAAACTCTTGTGGTTCCTTTTTGATCCCTCAAACTGGTATTCAAGGCTCTTTAGACTGAACCTCATCTCCTTTCTGAGAATGTTTTCTTTGCTCTCTGTGTATCACTGAATAAAAGGTTTCCCCTGTGTTTTTGTTCATGTTGATTCTCCTCTGGAGGACCTTTGCTCTCTCGTTCCTTCCAAATGCTTTTTCTTCATCTGTTAAGATGATCATGTGGCCTTTGTCTTTTATTAATATGATGTATTATATTAATTTATTTCATTTCAAGATCTCACTTGACTGTGGTATATAATCTTTTTTATATGTTTCTGGGTTAAGTTTTCTAATATTTAGTTGAGGATTTTTGCATTTATGTGCATAAGAGATATTGATCTGTAGTTTTATTGTGTTGTCTTTGTCTGTTTTGGTATCAGGTTAATCCCAGAGTCAAGAACGAGTTGGGAAACCCTTTTTTCCATTTATTGGACTAGTTTTGAAAGTATTAGTATTATTACTTAAATATTTGGTAGAATTCAATTATAATCAAGCCATCTGAATTTGGACATTTCCTTGGTGAAAATTTTAAGAAGTTCTTATTATTATTATAGGTCTATTCAGATTTTCTATTTCTTCTTAAGTCAGTTTTGGTATGTTTTTCTAGGAATTTATCATCTGAGTTTCTAATTTGTGGTGCTTTATAGTTTTCCCTGGTAATCCTCTTTGCTTCTATAGAGTTGTTAGTGATTTCCCTTCTGCCATTTATGATTTTAATTTTTAGAGTCTTTTCTCTTTTTCCTTGTCAGTCCAGCTAAAAGTTTGACAATTTTGTTGATCTTTTCAAAGAATGACTTTTGGCTTTGTTGATTTTTCTCTATTTTTTCTATGATCTGTTTTATTTGTCTTCACTCTAATCTTTACTTTTTTTCTTCTGACTTTGGGCATAGTTTTTTTTTTTTTTCGCTATGGAGAATGTACTGGAGAAACCCTAAATGTTAGTGTTTCAGGAGGCTGAGTGAAATCTCAAAGCTGAAAATACATTATAAAGTAAGGTACTAGATGCATCCATGCACATTACTAAAAGATAAAGAAGTGGTCCAGTTGCTATTCATTCTGATTTTCTACCTTTAATCTACATAAAAGAAAACAGAAGCCAGGCATGGTAGTGCATGCTTGTAATCCCAGCACTCAAAGAGGCTGTAGCAGGAGAATCCCAAGTTTGAGCCCAGCCTGAGCAACTTAGTGGTTTAGTGAGACCCCATCTCAAAATTAAAACAAAACAGAACAAAACTGGGGCAGCACCAGTACAACGGCCTTGGGTTCAATTCTGAAAAAGGAAAGAAAGGAAGAAAGAAAGAAAGAGAATTTGAAAGGAATCAAAATCTTTGTGTCCTTTCCTCTCCTTTACCTCATAGGGGAATAAATAGGCTCCTGCCAACATGTTAACAGGACTTCAAAAGTACTTGCAGAATTTGGGAGTGAGTTATCAGAAGGGAAGTCTGGCCCCAGCTCCTGGCAGGATATTGCCTAACTTCAGAGATTTGTGGGTTGTCTTGCTGGTAGTAGAGGCAGGGACAATGGGAATAATCATGGCACACGTCACCTGGAATGTGGGTGATGTTGATATGGAGACTCACAGGGCTGGCTGGAGAGGCCTGGGGTGGCAGGGGAAGGGGAGGGGCAGTAAGAGTAGATCAGCCTCACAAGAGAGTTTTCTATGGGTCACATGAACACCGTGGGAGGTACTAGGGCTCCAGCTGTCTTGATGAATCTACCAGCTAGAGAGAGGAAACCTGAGTAGTAAGAGGTGCTGATGAGGGCACTTAGAGATGCTGAGGAAGGTGCCACAAAAATCAGACAGGAAACTGACTGTACTGTACAGGGACGGGGTCCCCACAGAGCTTCTCTCTAGGGGATGGATGGAGTAGTGAGCACTGAGATGCCTGATATTGCAGGGGGAAACCAACTAGCCAGAGATGTACTCAACAGACTTACAAACAGAACTGTTCTCCTTTCTGTAACCCCACTCCACACCCCAGCCATGAAGTGCCCTGAAACTGAGCAGAGAAGAGCTAAGAAGACCATGCCTCTTGATCTCTGCAGGCTCCCGAGCAAAGGCAGACAGGTGACTGTTGGGGGAAAAGAATGTGAAGGTGGAGGTGAATTTGAGTTTCTAAATGGGGTGAGACTGGCCTTTTTAACACCTGAAAGTGGGATTAAGTTCCTGACTATGGAATCCACTGAGATGTTATGACTGGGAAAACAAAATTGAAAGAAATTTTGAAGATGCCAAATAGGGAAAATTGAAGCTATTCCCTATCTGTGCCATGTCATATTCAGCAGCTTCAGAATACAGGTAGGGCATGTAACAGAACCGGCAAGGCCTGCTATGAGCTCCAAGTAGCAAAGAACACTCCACATGTGGAAAGGCTTGTTTCCTGTGCACCTCATTTGCTGTGCTCCCCTTGCCCTGACCTGAATGATAAATAGGAACTCCTAAGAGACAGCTAACCTTCCCATTGTACAGATGGGGAAGCTAATTCCAAGGACCTTGCCCAGGATCATGTGGTCACCCTGCATGAGAGAATCCTGACCCCTGAACTCCTGAAAATCAGGGAACTGTGATATTCCTTCTTTTTCAATACAGAAAGTTCTAATTATAAAAGGATTCAATTTGGGAGGAAATCACAGACAGGATGAAATGCAGACACTCTGAATTTCCTTTCCATCATCAGCTGTCTCAGGGAAACGATAGTGCCAGCCCAGACAGGGAAGCGGAGCTGACCTATGCTAATGTCTAGAAGTTGTAGAAAGTACTTTATTTTAATTCTGTTCTCCCAGAAGTCCCACTCATCCATTGGAAGCTGCCAATCAACCTTCCAGCGAAAGCAAACATGACACACCTCTGCACAAATGGCTTTGATTAGGCTTAGCTGTAGGTTTAAGAAAATTTAATCATCTTAACCTGTTTAGTCTTTTTCCCTGATGAAAATCATCAGTCAGATTCCAGCATGAGCCTGTGAGAGCTGAGCTGCTGTCAGCACCGTTGTTTATGTTAATATGTTATAAGCATGAAATGGGGGAAAGGAGAATTAGGAGAAAGAGTCCTGAGTGAATTAGGAGAGTAGAAGTCTGCAGCAGCTCCTGAGACTGACAGGCAGGGGCTCTGAAAAGACTGTTTATTTACGAGTCTCAAGAAAGAAACTCCGCATGCCTCTTCGAAAAGATGTTGAGAAGTTCCAAGTATATTTCTATCTGAGGTCAGAACTTAACTTCTGCAGAGCTGAAGTTCTGGGGTCCCCTGGACAGCTTTTGTCAGCTGCATGACCTCCTTGTGTCAGAAAAGGGGGCTAACAGGAGTAGTAAGCTCACCGTGTGGCTGTGTGAATGAGCTGGCATACTGGGTAAAGGGACAGCCCCAGTGCCTGGTACACAGCAAGTACTCAGATGCTCTGTGGGCATCAGTGTGATCCCTCCTTTCTGGTTCCATGCAGCACCAGGTTCATGGAACCCTCCCCTGGTACCCAGACTCTGTACCCAGATATTGGTAATGGTGATTGCACTGGATGTGAAGTGGTCACCAAGGATGGATTGAAAAACCCCAAATCTGGAGCCTACTCCCACCTGTTATGAGAACCTGGAGGACTTTGGGAGAATCAGACCTTTTCTGACCTCAGTTTTTCATCTGCAGAATGCGAACACTATTGACTCCACCATCCACTCTTTCTTTCCTCCAAGAACAATAGTGCAACTGCCACCCAACGAAAGAGTCACATTTCTCAGCTGATCGTAGCTAGGTGTGGCCATATGACTATTTTGGCCATTGAAATCCAAGGGGGAATGTTATACAGAAGTTTAGGAAAGTCACCTAAAAGGAAGAAAGAGCAACTAAATAATATATATCAATAAGTGAATGAATAAATACAGTCTATTCATACTGAGGTACATTACTCAACAATAAAAAGAAGCCACCTATGCCACAAAGTAATGTGACTATACCTCAGGAACATTATGTTGGGTGAAACACTCCGCAGAACAGGACATGACAGATGATTGCACTTATGTCAAGTTCTGGAACAGGAAATGAAGCTGAATCTATAGTAGTGGCAAAGGAGAACACTGACAATAAAAAGGACATGAAACTTTCTAGGTATGTGGAAATGTTTTGTACCTCAATAAGGTTGTAGTTGATTGTTTAAATTTGCTAAAACTCATTAAACTATATTTAAAATAGTGCCTTTTATTTTAGGCAAACTGTACCTTAATTAAACTTTTAATTAAGAGAAAAATACAAGAACTACCTTGTCCATGCAGCATGTTCCTACCAGACAGGTGGCTATGGATGCTCCTGGGAAGTGTGGCAGCTGGGGTAGAGGGCACTGTCTCCAGGCAAGCTTGGTTTGCAGAGTAGGGGCTACTCTGTCAGCTCAGGCTAGGTGCAGCGGGTGAGCACTTTGTATAACCACATTCACATATACATATACATGAACAAACTCCCAGCGTACACACACATAGATGTATATGCCAGATGCATACACAGATGCACACATGCAAGTGTGTGTGAGGGTTGTCTGTGAAATCCTCCAGTGCTTTTCACTCCTTCCCACCCCTGAAGCTTCACACTGGTCTTTCCTCCTACTAGAATGCCTTCTTCCTCCCTCATCTTCACAAACTCCAACTGCAGGTTTCTACTTAAATGCACCTTGTGCAGGAATACAGTATCACACCTGCCTGCTAGAGACCTCCCAGTGCCAAACAGCAGTTCTGCATGCAGGTTTGATATTTGTCTTTTCTCTCAGATTCACTTGCATAAATAAGGGATATCCAGCCTGGCTACCTAGTATCCCAGCAATGAGTGGGGCTTGGCTCACAACAGTTGCTCAGACAATGTTTGTTAAAAGATTGAATAAACAAACACACTCATCATTCTGTGCCTCCCCTCTTGACTGGGACCTTCTTTGTATGAAATGATACTGGTGAGCTTGTGCGAATGGATAAACAGCTGCTTACCCCCCAAACACACACACACACACAGAGGCACATGTGCGCGTGCACACACATGCACACACACACACACACGCACACATCCAGAAACTGAAATGCTCCTCTTCACCCAGACCTATATGTAGTAAGTTAAAGATGGTCACATCACCTTTCTGTTGCAGTTGGAGTGATATCTGATCCACTCTCCCTTAAGTTTGGGCTGGCATCAGTGACCTAGTGTGGCAGAAATGATGTGCTCTACTTCAGGGGACAACTCAGTAAGAAGCCATGATTCTGTCTTGGAACATTCACTCTTGGGGACCAACCCTGTGCAGTGAAGAAGCCCCATCCACAGCCAGCAGCTGTGGTGAGCTTCAGTCATGTGAGGTATCTAGAAACAGGTATCCAATTTCAACATGAATTGACAGACAGCATGCAAACCATAGCAATGATATACTTCATAATAATTTTTCCAGTAGCTCTGAGCTTCTGAAAAAGGGGATGTGACTAAACTGATGTGTCTAGAAGTTATCTCTTAATTCTGCTTTGGAGTGTCAGAATAGAGTGATATATGGAGAACACGAAATTTCTGTTAGGAAGACCTATTTTTCGAGCCCAGTTCTAGTATTTCCTGTTATGAGATACTTGACAAGTTATTTTATCTCTCTTACTATATTTCCCAGTCTGAAAATGGGGAAATAGGAAATAAGAGTGATACTCACTTTTTGGAGTGATCAGGGCATGTACAGATTTCAAAGATAACTTGGGCAGAGGTACTTCAGTGATTCCCAGCCTAGTTCCTTTTTCTCAAGGGGACATGTAAGCCCCAACACCCCTACCCCTCAAGAGGTCTTTCATCCCTGGTTCTCTTCTCCATAGGTCAAATCAGACTTGCCCTGAAACTGATAGAAATTATTACCATATACTTAGCTCCTGTGGGGGGTCAGGTACAGTGACAAATGCTATAAATGCTTACTCGCTTTCCCTTACAAAAAGGAAGACATTAAATGGAGATAGTAAAGACCCAAAAGGTCAAACCACTTTCCCTAAAGCATGGAGCCACAGGCTTCAAATTCAGTCCCATCCATTTGCAGGACTCCGCCCTGCCTCTTCTCAGAAGCCCTCACACTCTGCAGGTCTGAGTGTGTGCCAGGGCACGTCACCCCGGAGATCAGAGCATAATTTTTCCAGTAGCTATGAGCTTCGAAAAAAGGCATGTGACTAAACTGAGGTGTCTGGAAGTTATCTCTGAATTCTGCCCCGGAGGAAACCCCAGCCCTCTTCTCCTCACCCCCGGCGACACCAGTCACAGCTATATCTCTCCGATGTGGCCAGGAACAAGGAATGGAAGCAGGACCCAGGCTACGTGGCCCCAGGCAGACTACTTTCCTCTCTATGCCTTGGTTCCTCATCTGCAGACTGAGGAGAAAGCTCTCCAGCCCAGCGCCTGCACAGGACAGGTGCACAGTGGGAGCTCTGGGTCTGAAGTTAGGAAGGCCTTGGAGGTGAAGAGTCACACTCACAAAGCTCAGAAGCCACCCCCTCCTCTTGAAGCAGCAGATTCCCACAGTGGTGACAGGGTCCAAACAGGGTCAATTTTGGGGGTTTGTGTTTCCCTGGCCACCCTTATACGTTGTTTCACTGAATCTAAGGGAGCAGAATAATCAGTCTCCTCCAGCAGAGCAGAAGCAGAACAGGGCTAGGTGACTTGGCCAAAGCAGCCAGCACATCTTTACATCCGGGGAACGTGAGGAGCGTAGTGACATAGCCAATCCCAACTGCCTTCTCCGGCTCTCCCACTTTCTTTTCCAGTTCAGCACTTCTCTCTCCCCTTAGCGACTTCCATCCTCTTGGTGGTCTGCCCTCAAAGCTGTTCCTCTTGACTGGCCCGATGGACTAAGGTGCCAACGATTCTTCTTGCCTTCCCATGTACTTCTTTGTACCCCTTCTAAGGACCTGTGTATTATAAAAGATTAGACGCCAAAGTGGTGAGCTGCTAGGGGTAAAATACCATGTACCGGGCCAGGGAGAACTGTGAGGGGAGACCAAGAATCTTCCTAGAGTTTGCTCATCACATTAGATACTCGATGAAACCTCAATTGCTGCGTTTTATACTTGGTGACCAGCAAGAGTTTTATTGTCAGTTTAGCAAATCCTTACTTTCATGGTTTGGGAGATGTGGTGCTGCCAGAAATGGCCCAGCTGTGCACCTACCATGGGTCTCATCTGGTGAGCACATCCCACAGGCCCTGTCTGAAATCCCCCTTTGCCACTTGGAGGCCATGGCTGCTGGTCCTGAGGTTCTAGGATGCTGCCTCTGATCAGTGTGGAAATTGCCTCTGCCTGGCAGCCTGGGAAGCAGGCACCCCTGGGCTCACATCTCGCAGATGGGCCAGCCTACATGTCAGAAGCCCCAGACCACGGTTATGGAGGACGCCTCAGGTGTCAGACACTGGTCTCATGCAGACACCCACGTGGTGGGTGGTGGCTCTCTTGTAGCCTTCTCCTTTGTTTGCAGCTGTTCTTTAGCTGAACTAGAAGCATACATTTCTGGGTGGACGTGAAATCAGGCTCTTTGTTCATGAAAGAAATGGAAGGAAATTAGAGCAGTGAAAGAGACTGGGGTGGGTGGAAATGGGGGGAGGTAGAAGAAGTTATAGGGCTTGAAGGGAACTGAGGGGTAGAAGAAAGTGTAAAGGATCAGGGAGCCAACAGAGCAAACCCTGTCCATAGCAGCTCCAGTTGGCGGGGGAGGGGGAAGGTGTAGTGGGATCTGCCCTCTCCTAGGGTCCTGGGTTTCCTGAAATTTGAAGGCCACTCTCATCATGATGCCAGGGTGTGGCTCTGGGCATGGAGATGCCCAGGTGCTCTGCTGGAGTGCACATGAGAAGTACCTTCTGGAAATGAGTCTGTCCAATTCGGCTCTGCCAACGAGTCAAAGATGACAACAATGACCATGTCGAGGATGCTCTAAGCAGGTGCTACGTTGAGCACACTTATCCCTCTGGACCATCCTGTGATGGGGCCATGATTGATGCTCTGGTAGAGGTGAGGACACTGAAGCTCAAGGGGAACACAAATCCGTCCAAGGTCCAAGTAAGGATCTGAGTCAAGTTGGAACTAACATCCCACAGTTGTAATCACTTCTCAGTCTTTCCCTGGTGGTAAGACTGCCTTATTTATCTTTTAGAAAATCAGAAGGACACTATTTAAAATTTAGAAAGAGTTTCTGTGTTGATTGTATGACATTTACAGAATACCAGAGGGCGTGAAGAAGGACACAGAAGCAACCCAGGCCATCACAGAGCGGCACAGCCTGGCATAGCACCAGGGCATGGACCCTGGCCAGCTGGAGGAAAGCACTGTGGCTGCCACTGGGGACTGTCCCATGAGGCCCATACCACCAGTGTGAACTGCAAGAGCATTGACTGGATTCAACTGGTCCTTCCCTCTAGCACCTGGAACTTTCATCTCCTGGGGGACAAAGAGGAGGGGGAAGGAGGAAAGCTAGATTCACCCAGGTGAACCAGGAATTGATCACGAAAGTTCCACAGAGACTGGGTCTCCTATGATGCAGCCCACAAGATGCCAACCATGAGTGGGCAGAGGCTTTAAGAGCAAAATGCATACCTGTCTGACACGAAAGTTCATATTTTTGCCTTTGGTATCAGTGCTCCTCCCTGCTGCTTGGGGAATCCAGGACAACACATCAACTGCTTTCTGTCAGACAGAGCTACACACCCTGAGAAGTGCCCCAGCCATGCTGGTTTCTGTGACTCAGCTCCTGCTCTGTGGACAGAGCTGGAAAATAGCGCTGTGGGAAGTCAGCACACAAGGCCCCTTCCTTCCCTTTCAGTGCAGCACTGAGCACCAGTTAGGGGGTTGTGTCTGAGGCTGCTCTTGGGCTAGGCCTTGTGCACAGAAACACCAGAATGATCTGTCTTCTGAAGAGCGGAAAACATGGTGGAGAAATCTTGACGAGCCGATCACAGAAGACGAGGCAAGATCCGGCCTTGAGTACAGACGTCTCCAGCAGAAAGATACTACCTCCAGATGTGGTACCCTCTAAAAATAGCAGGTAGAGTCATCCCCCTTGGCTAATTGTTCTAAGTGGTCCCTCAGTGCCATCTGGAAGTAGGTCTCGTCAGTGTACCAGGACATCGACCAATTATGTATGCAACCGCTCTTCAATGTGGGCCCCACAACAGCGGGGAGGCAGCTGTCTCCGCCACTCACCCCTTCTCAAATGGTACCACTCTCCCTCCCAAGACATGCACTGCACGCCTCACTCCAAGCCTTGCCAAAGGAAGCCATTCCCCTGGAGCCTGGGAGGCGGGATTCCAGCAGGAGGCAGTTTCTCTCTCCTCCAGCCACAGGAAGTGATTAGAGCAAGTGAGGAAGTGGCTGCCTTCCTTTTTCTTCTCTGCTTGGTAAATGTCATGCCCTGCAGATGCTGCCACCTGTGAGTGTGCTGCCTCCACTCTGCAATGGTGCCTCCGGCGGTCGGGACAGGAGACGTGTGTGCGCCTGCTTCACCCTTGAGGGTGGTCCCTGCAGATACTTCTGAGACAGGCACTCGGTGTGCCTGATTTGAGCAGGTCTGAGACTGGGGCCAGGGCCTCTGACTACCTTGGCCTCTGGGCTGGTTGTCTGGTTTGAAATCGGTTCTCAGGTGTCTGAGAAGGCAGAGTCCTTAGAGGCCACCGATCCATGTTCAGTGCTAGGTACTGCATGTGCGTGTGCGTGCGCATGTGTGTGCATGTGCATGTGTGTCCTCGGCAGGACCCTCAGCAGCATGTGAAGAAGGGAAGTAGTTCCTGGCCTGTGGCCTTCTGTCTTTGTGCCTGCCTAACCATGAGACAGGGTAGGGACACACAGAACATCTGGGAAAGGAGTGGATACAACTAGGATGGCCTGAGGAACAAGAATCACAAAATACTGAACCAGCAAAACGCACGTAGGTGCCAGGTGATTGTCCCAATTGCAAGTGTGAGGATCTTGGATCGCAGCATTTTCTCGTTCGTCACTTGGGGAGCCAGGGCTCAGAGAAGGAAAGTGATACATATTCTGCCAACCAGCACAAGAGGGGAAGAGCTGCAGGCAGAGCCAAGGGTTTGAGTCATGCAGCCCCAGGCTGCTTCCACTGCCCCCAGCCACTACCCGTCTCCCTGCAGGGATGAATCTCCAGATGGAGCCACGACGTAGATACCCCAGCCTAGACATGTGGGCTGCTGTACCCTGTCCTGAGCGAGGAGAAGAAACGCTTGGAAGTGAGCCAGCCCCTGGGTGGAGGTGATGGAGCTTTGGCAGCCTCTTGCACCTCTTGCAGGAGCCCTCCCTCAGCAACAGCAGGGCAGCCCAGACTCCTTGATGCCCTTGGGCAGTGCGCTCAGACCAGGCCCGCACAGGTTCCTGCTGGTCCTTTTCCTGAGAGACAGTCACAGCTGGCATGGGCAGAGCTGTGGCAGAAGGAGTCTTCCCCACGCAGCTCCACTCCACTTTGTCACTGTGACTTTACTCACGTTGCCCCCTTGCCTGCAACTTCCTTCTATCCCTTCTCTTCCTATAAAAGTTTCTATTCTGCCTACAAAACTCAACTCAAGCTTCACCTCCTCCAAGAAGCCTGCTTCACTTCTTCAGCTCGCTGCTGTGCCCTCAAAGACTCCTCAGCACTTGTGCATGCACATGCACGCGTACACACACACACACACACACACACACACGGAGCTTACTTTCCTCTATCAGGGTACCCTCTGTCTCCTTGCTAGATTTCAAGCCCCATGAAATTAATGATCACGGGACCAGCATGTTTGTCACATAGTTGTTACTCTGCAAGCATTTGTTGGATGAGTATCTGATGACCAGGGAGAGAACCAGGAAAGAGCAGCTTCATGGTCCTTTCTCTACCATGACCAGGGTGGGCCTGAACTGTAGCACCAGGCTTCCTGTGATTTGAGAAGGAGCTTCTCACTGGCAAAGGAGTTGAGGCAAGCCTGGGGCTACGGCCAAGAAACCACTGGAAACCTTCCAGAACTTTGCAGGTGTTAAGCGTGAGGTTCAGTCTCCGTCCTCAGGGAACGTGCCTTCTTGTGGGGTAGACACTAGCTGGTCTTGCAGGCTATTCAACAGACAGTGTGTGGTGACTGCCACAGCATCCCTGCTAGAGGAGCCTCAGGGAGAGCAGTGGCACTTGGAACAGTTCTCCCAAGGAGAGGACACAGGAAGAGCTTCCACAGACCTGATGAAAGGGAGCAGACTTCAGGGAAGAGGAGGCCAATAGCAGACAGGCAGCTATAGGGCATAGCAGGGTAAGGGAAGTGTGGGAGCCCAGGGCAGAGGGTGAGGGAGGTGGAGAGGTGAGCCTGGAGCCTACAGTGGAAAGCCGTTGGTCCAAGTCCTCCCCTGGAGGGCAGAATACAGGGCTTCCTGTGGGAGCCAGTGGACCAGGATGCCTGCCAGGAGGCTGGGCCATACTGGGGCAGTCTTTTAGGGTCCCCATGCAGACTGCTTCATCCCTCCCAGTGGGCAGTGGTCATCCCCACACAGGGCAAGAATGCAGGCAGGGTACCATGAAGGAAGCTCAGGTCCTCTCTGTGGAACCACTTGATGTGCAAAGGCCACTTTGCCTGCACATTTCCGCTACTCGCCTGCCATCGTGAGCTCTCAGTTGGTCTTTGTTCATTTGGGTAAAACCACTGCTTCCTCTCAGAAAGGGCGCAACACTCTCAGAGAGGGCAGCATATGAGGTCTCAGCATGAGTCCCTGGAACTGCCAGGCAGAGACTCAGGCCACCACCTGGGTTCCAGGAAGATGCGGAGGAGGAGGAGCATGCCAGTGTCAGCCTCACCCCAAGGGAAGCCTGAGCCTCTGGCCTTGCCTGAGGTATGGGACAGCTTGACCACTGCCAGCCAGCTGTCCCCCACCACTGGCCCATAGATGGGTGGGACCTGACTATAGGTCAGGAGTGGGCTCTATGAGTCAACTGACCGTTTGTCTTCTGCTCTGGGGGAACCTCTGCAGCCCCGCCCCATAACAAAATACTGGGAAAAGCAAGGTATAGAACAAGATGTGTAGTAGGAAATACTTCTGTAAATATCTAGTGTAGACATGTTTGTGAGCATCTGTGGGTGCATTCAAAAGCCCTAGATAGATGCCAGGCTGTCTTAGCAATAGCATTTCCCTCTGGGGTGGGGACATGCCTGTCTTATTGTGTGTGCTTTGCATTGTGAAGTGTGCAGTTAATTTAAAGTGGCGTTGGTAAACACCCTGAGCATAAAAGCACGGCTGTATACTTCCTAGAGTGAGTGGCATATTCTCAGTGGAGGGAGTGTATATGCGTAGACTGGATTTGGACCTGTTCCCCCCAGAACTCCTGCCCTGTTCACATATTAGCCCCAGGATGCCTGTCATCTGCTCTGGGCACCAGTTTCAGGCCTCCTCACTTACCATGGGCCAAACCTAAACCTCACCTACCGGAACCTACTTTTCCCACCCACAGAGGGAGCCACGATGACAGTGGCCTTTCCTCTAGGCTCTCTGGGACATGGCTGCCTTGCGTGGGCTTGCAAATGGCCAAAGAGCCAAGTGTATCCTGGGAACTTCCAAGGGCAGTGCAGGCACAGGGTCCTCCCCACTCCCAGGACGCAGAGCAGGCGGGAGGGGTCACAGCTGCTGCCCACAGAGGCCATTCTGCGGCTCCTTGACCTCAGCAGAGACGAAGGAGATCTGAGCCTTCGGAGTTGGGCTGGCTTCCGTCCCAGCAGGCTGCTCTCCAACTGTGACACAAGGGCCCCACACAGCCTTACCTTCTTTGTGAGAGGGAGAGATTAATGCCTGCCTCGAAAGAAGACTTTGAGGGTGAAATAAGGTCATATATATGGACATGTTTAACCCTCAGTGGCACCATGCTCCTTGCACCCACCTTCCTCCCCATTGATACTGGAGGACAGCCTGATTTCTTGGGGTGACCCTGGTAAGTCCAGAGTCCCAGGGAGCTCTCGGGCAGGTCCACCAGCTGCCACCACTCATATGGGGGTTGAGAGTTCATCTTAGTGAACTATTTCCCCATGCTAGTCTTTTCCCTGTCCTGGAGTGGAACTCACAGACACTCCCCGCCACGCGTGCGCACACACACACACACACACACACACACACACACACACACACACACAGCTGTGATGCCCCTGAGGGTTCTCTTGTAGCAGGACAGACAGGAGATCCCTGGAGGTACAGATCTGGCCATGACACTGCAGATCAGTGCGGGTACTGCTCAGGAAGGGTGCTACAAGATGTGGCAGAGGCAGCTCCATGCTGCAGCCCACACAGAAACCCAGATCCCACTCTGCCCTGTCCCCATCTGGCTGTGTTAACTCCATCAGGTCGCTACAGGTAAAGGTAAGTGTCCCTCCTGGCTCTGACCATGTGTCACTGTTAAGAAGAAATACAAGGCTTCAGGACTGTAAAAATGCTACATAAACTGTGTAAGCTTGTGTGGAGATGTGGGGATAGGGCGGACTCAGCTGGGACTCAGCTGGGACCCCTCAGGTTCCCTGGGTGCAGGAGGCTCCTTCTCCTATGGTCCTAGAAACAAGCGCCAGTTGCCTTTCTTCCTGCTGTATGCTCCTGAGTCGCCTTCCCTTCTCCTCCCCCTTTCTGGCCGAGTTGTTCCTCGGTTTATCTTTGACCTCCACTGCAAAGCAGACTCACTCTGACAAGGCTTTGAAGTCAAGTGCCTGCATCTCCCACTCGGGCTGGGCTCAGCCCAGCTGGACTGGGGCTGAGTACAGGACGGAGGTTGGGCTGCACGTGCTGGAGGCAGGGCCAGGGGAGGCCCTGGCTTGGGGTGTGCTGCGGAGAAGGGTGGTGGAGACAGAAGGGGGCAGGTGTCTCTGGGAAGGAGTACAGAGTGCTAGGCCCGCGGAGCTCTGGCCTCCCCCCAGAGCATGATGGGGCACATCTCTGGACAGCAGCCATTAAGAGCCAGGGCAAGGAAGGAGTTGCGACTCTGCCTCAGTGGCGTGCACTGGCCCTCACCACTGCGTCTTCCATGGAAGTGAGCATCAGCGTCCTCTGCTGGCTCTGCTAAGATTTTCTGATGGTCAAGGGAGGGTCCAGAGTCCAGATTTCTAAGGGGATGCTGATGCTGCTGGTCCAAGGAACATATTTTAAAACCACTGCCTCAATCCCTTTGCCTCTCTTACTCTGGGAAACAGGAGGAGCTTGGTTTCGGAAGCAAGGGTGACTCAAAATTCATTTTATCGGAGTTAACCATAGGCCTCATAACACTGGTCGAGCTTTTATTGGATCCCAGTCACTTTACCAATGTTATCTTATTAATCTTTATAAGAGACTTGTAAAGTGGGATTATCATGCCCATTTTAGAGAAGCATAAACCATAGGCTCCAGTCATCCCAAATCACCAGTTGGCCAACAGCAGAACCAGCATTTTAAACTCAGTCTGGCCCCAATAGCTGTGTGTGGGGTTCTGTATTCCATGGTTCCTAAAGACAGACAGGAAAACAGCAATCGGCTGTAAGCTTAGTTTGGGCCCTGGAGAAGCAGCTGTATCGCTGGCCTGGGCTGGGCTTAGCTCATCTAGGGCAGGGCTGGCTTCACCCACTGGCACTCCTGGCCCAGGGCAGACCTGTGTACCCCTGACTGGGGTGCTCCAGAGGGAACTCTCCTCAGAACAAGGCTGCGCTCCTGGCCTGGTCCTATTGATAGCATCAGGAGCACTAAGATGTTGGCTGGCTCCTTCTGTTTTTCTTTTAAAGTTATTTCAGAATCTCCTCAGCCCATATTTTATTTTTCAGCCCCCCCAATCCACTTGGCCATATAATTACTAGAGTGAGGGGTGTACTCTCAGTGATGGGGGCGCTCATGCACCGGCTGGATCTGGGTATGCGTGAGGACCAGTGGACACATGTGGGTCTACATGCAGCTGTCTATGAAGGGTGGTGTGTGCACATGTGTGCTAGGTGCACGCAAGCCTGGGCACACACATGGGGGGTCTAAGTACATGCAGCATGGCTCACTGTGCTTCCCCAGATGGGCACCGACCCCTGACTGTGAACAGATGTGCCTTACAGGTCAGACAGGGACCACAGCTACTTGGCTGCGAGTTCTGGGGCCCTGAAAGGAACCCGGAGCACCTTGACCCAGCAGAGGAGCACCTCACCCTCAATGCTGCTGCTGGCCAGCCCCGAGGCGGCCTTTCCCAGCCCGCGCTGCTATGCTGCCAGGTGTGGGAGAGACAGAGCTGCCAAGCTGCTTATCAAGCCCTTTGAAATGGCTGGGGTCTGCTGGCCAGGCCAAGGGGGGACGCAGCGCTTTATGGGCCTGACTCAATAGTGACCTTGTCCCTTGCTCCTCTCCTCTCTCCTGTGCCTCTCTGGCCTTTCCGTCCCGCTCCCATGATGGAGTTACAGAAAAAGGAGGTGCCCTCTTCCCCATGCACTCTGCAATCATATGGAGGCAGAAATAACACCGGGAGGGTAGTGGGCAGGAGGACCTCTGTATCCCAGGCAGGGGAGGGCTGGAGTGGGAGGGAGGGAGGGAAGACTGTCCCTTCAAGGGCCCAGATTTGTCTGCCCCCTTCTGTGGTTGTAGGCATCCTTCATTCCCTCCTAGCTCAAGAGATCCCTCAACGGAAGACAGGACATGACAGAAAGCAAAATGACATCTAGGACATCCCTGATTTTGGCTCACCGTTTTCCCCGCTGTGCCTAGCATAGCCCTTGGCACGTAATAGAGGCACTTAAGACATATTTATTGACTACTTGATAACAATTGCTAAATGAAGGGGAAAAGAGAAGTCATGGAAAGGGAAGCCAGAGAAATGGTCAAAGAGAGAAGCCAAGAGCCTGGGCTCCATGGAGGTAGGGATGGGGGTGGGGAGGAGGAATAGTGGGCAGTGAGCAGGAAGGTGAGCAGTGGGTATGGGGGGGACCTTTGCTCCCCAGCTACGAATACCTTGGAAGCCCGGCCCACACCACCCCTGCCCTGCCTGCCTGTCAGTGCCTGCCGGGTCAGCCTGCAGCCAGCCCTCTGCTTTATCTCCACCTTCCCTTGGGAGTGCATGGCTGGAGAATCACAGGGCTGTCCTGGAGGTCTGGGTTTCCTTTTTGGAGAAAGGGTAGGGAAGGGGGCTTTGTTCAAAGGACAAAACTAGGTTCCTCCCGCTCTGGTAGCGTCAAAGACCTGCTGGCATCAAGCCTGGGGGTGGTGGTGAGGACAGGGCTGGGCTATGCAGGGCAGAGCATGACACCTCATTATTATATCCCTGTGTCATTATCACCACATATGTGCCTTGGGGGTCCTGTCCATCCATCCTGCAGCTAAAGAGTGCCATGGAAGGGAGAGACAGAGATGGTAAAGGGACCAAGATGTGCCTGACGACAGCACCCAGGGGTTAGGCAGGCAACGAAGGCTTTGTGGAGGAGGTGGAACTCATTCGGCTGAAGTTTCAGCACAGTAAATTGCATCGTCTGTAAAAACCACTTGGAGAAAAAGGGTCCTCTGTGTTTTCTTAAGTCGGGAGAGGCATCCTGTTTTGGGTCGCCACGGCTGCCACCTTGCATTAGCCTGCCCTCGGGTCCTCGGCATGGAGCAGGGGAAATTAGAGCAAATCAATGTGATTTCAAGGCAGCAGCTCCTTCCTAGCAGCCATGGCCATGCCTGTTAACCACCCCATAGTCCCAGTGGCCTGATACCACAAGCAAATGGCCCCTAATGGGGTCCAGACCTCCTTCTGCCCTCCCACCTGCCTGCCTGCATGCCTTTGTGGTTTCATACTGAGCTGACAGCATTGCCCCGTTCTGCCCAGTGGGCCCTGGTCCCACAAGGCCAGGCCAGGGCAGCAGTGGGGTAAGAGCCCTGCAAATGGCACCTACTCTGCAGGAAGCAAGGCTGCTCCAGCTTTGAGGTGGGCACCCCAGGGCTGAGGGTGGCCCCCGGCAACTGCTACCCACTCATCCGACGGCTTTAGCGGCTGTGTCCCCCTCTGCCCATCCCTTTGCCAAAGGGAACCTGGCTAAACCAGGGACTGAGATTTCAGGAGACAGTCTGCAGCATAGGTTTCTCCTGATCTGATCTCTTCTTGGCACGATGGGGAGACATAATGATAGGGTGCCCTCCCTGCAGAACCCTTCTTTTCTAAAGCAAGAGTAGACTTACTTCCCCATAGCTGCTGCTACCCCATTTCTCCAGCCCTGACTGGGGGCTGTCTGCAGCTCTCATGTGAGATTCTGCTGCTTATGGCTCTGTCTCTCTCCCTCTCCATCCTGCTTCCACCAGCTGGCGTTACTTTCCCACCTCACGGTGCTCGGCGGCTCCTGCAGCAGACAGGGCAGTGTGGCCCTACCACGCCGGCCCCCAGCCTTCATCACTTGAATGAATGAGCCAGGAGGAGGGTGGGCCCAGCGAGGCAGCCCTCCATCCTGACTGCAGAACTTAAAGGGCCACCCGAAGCTCAGCAACCAAAATAAATGATGTTTTAAATCAATATGTTAAAAATCTTAAAACTAATGTGAAAAAAATCCATGATGAACAAATAATCCAAATTTTAATATGATGTGCACAAGTACAGCAAGCTTTGAGTGTGAGAGAAGAGAGTCTCATACATGTGGGCAGATCCTGTCTTTAATCTCACTCCCCTCACCCTAGCCCTGCCTCTGTGTCTGGATGTACCCATCTCATGCTTCACCTCCCAAGTAACTACTTACAGTCCTTGAAGTATACTGGGCCTTTGCACATGCCATCCTCTCTGCCTGTCTTTCTTTGCTCTTCTCTCTTCATTCATCTGTTTTTTACTAGATCCTATAACATTTCTCTAAGTCTCAGTTCTGGCAGTTTCTTCCCTTGCTTCCCAGGTCCTGTTAGGAACCCTGCTTAGTCCTAGCCCATGAACCGCACACCTACTCCAGTGTATCCCAAAACACTGAGCACTTGAGCTGTGACTGTCAGTCACTGCCCTCTGAAGCTAGACAGCAAAAGCTTTCCTAGCAGAGTGGTGACTCATTCATTTCTGCATTTGGATGTGACACAGGTTGTCTCTAGTCATCTTTGATCAGCCAAATGAATGAATGAATGAACAAATAAAAGAATAATATGGCTATGAGTCACATCCAGTTTCAACTAATCTTTTAATGATCAAAATTAAACAAAACCTTTGCAGTTCTTTAGACCCAGATGGATCCATGTGCTGCCAGCACTCTAGAATAAAGGCTGCAGTACTTCAGAAGATTCCAACAGTCTTTGAAAGCATCGACTATAGAATTTAGTCTATATCTTTTAAAAGCACCTTTTTTCATGATTAAAGCCTTTCAAATTATGGCAAAAAATGACAAAAGAGGGGGAGACAATATAGGACAATCCTTTCCCAAGAAGGCAAAATGTAACTTTCCTTTTATTTTTAGCAATAATTTCCTGTATTAAGCCATAATTCTATGAACCAGGCTTTTAGTAATCTACCAATTTCTAGGAAAGTTTTAACAGCTCAGAAAGGTTTTCATGTGCCTGAAGACACAGGAACTCCTTAAATAGGCTGCCAGACAGAGTTGGAGCCTTAGTCCCTGTCTCCATGACAACTCCAGGCCAGTCTGGACAAGGTGACACCATGAGTCAGCTCAGCTTTGCTCCACTGGGACAACTCATCTCTCCTCACCCTGCTGGAGAAATTCAATTTTATTCTTTCCTGATGTTTGGTCAAAGTGGCATCACAGCATCTGGAACATGCACATGGCTAGAAAATCTGAGTGAGCCCTGGGGGAGAGAAACTATCACCTGACTTTCCCAGTGTTGCTTTCTCCCTACGCACTGTGGCCACGCTCACCTGCACCCCAAGCATGCACACTACTCATGAAGCAGGACGGATGCACCCCATGCTGGACACTCTGCTGGGCAAGTTGTGGAGATCCAGTGCCTGGACTCATCTGTAAAATGGGATAACATCAGAATGAGCTAATCTGCGTGAAAGCCAGAGAGCCTGCTGCCTTGCCATCTCTGTTTCCAATACGAATTTTATGGCTTCCAAGATGGTGTCGCCTTGTAATCTTTGTCTGCAGCAGGCTCATTTTTCTTCTCAAATTCCTCTGTGTTTGGCTCAGAACACTCTGTTTTTCCTATGTTTGTCAAGTTGCTCGAAATCCCTAATGCCCATTCATGTTCTTTCCAAGGGTGAGCAGAGCACTCCTTGCCCGTCTTTCAGCACACCCTCTCCTCATGCGGGTAAGAATTACATTTGAGAAGAACCCTGGCTATCGATGCCCGTAAAATGGAGACTTTGGCGAGACTCACTTGCCTGGGTCAGAGTGGGAATGAGGCCCAAAGGCAGGCTGAGCATCTTTAACGATGTGCAGAAAGAGAGGGGCCTCTGCCCGCTCAGGCAGATGTACACAGCTGTTAACAGAGAAGCCCCGATACTGCGGCTAGCGCAGAGAAACGATCCCCTCGAATGCTTCCTAGTGGAGTTAAGACTTTTTTTTGTTGATCGTGCCTTTGAACTAAGGTCATTTAAGTATACAACAGATGTTCCTCTAAGGGAAACAGACTTATAAAGTCAGGAACACAGAAGGGACCTAATGGTTTACTGGGGGTGGCGCATTAAGTTCATAGCAGTTTAACTCCTTTCAATGTTAAACAAAACAATGACGCAATTTTATGGACAATAAAAACCTGTCAAAACAATCATCCTGGGCAGTGGAGGTCCTTTCATTCTTCTAAAGATAAACCAAGGGCAATGTGATGGACATTTCTGGCTTTTCTGTGTGATAGCTTCAACCATTCAAGGCTGAGTCATCCATGAGGGCAGAAGACTAGAGCTGGGGGTGGAAGAGAGAAGGCACAGAGCAAAGAGGCAGAACACCATGGAGCCATGGAGTGGCTCACTGGCTGTGCCACCTCCACGGGTGGAACTGGTGGTCACCTGGGAAATAAGATTCGTGGGGTATAGGGCAAGTCCACTGCCTCACAAGCCCCTTTCATATGACAAAACTGTGACAGCTTTATCATTGAGAGCACAGATATTTATTGAATGTCTACAAAAATGTAGGGCTGATCCACTGGGGTGCAGCACTGTGCTCTTCTGGGTCCTTTGTACTAATGTAGCAGAGGCGTCCTGGAGCAAGGCCAACGAGGAGTGGATTTGCATTCAGGCAGATCAAAGTCTGAACCCTAACCTTGGCATTTATCAACCGCGTGACCTTAGACAAGTCTCATAGCCTCTCTGCATCTTGTTTCTCCCCATTTATAAAATGCAAGTGGCTGAACGTACGTCATGGGGTTGTTAATAGACTTAGGTGAAAGAATGGAAGAAAATCACCAGGACGGGCTCTGCCACAGGACAGGTGTTTCACTTTTCTTCTTGAAAGAAGAACAATAAAACATCCCTACCTTCAGGAAGCTGATAGTCTTGATGGGCAGACAAGCTCCATGTGCACACAAAGCAAGGGATTCTTTAGGCCTTGAAGAAGTAGTAGTAATGAAAGCCACAGGTGCTCAGGTGCTATAGAAGCTGAGTTGAAAGTGGCCACTGGAACTGATGATTGGAGAAGGGCTCCCGGACAACTAGGCCTCTGAGGCCAGTAGGTTTTGGGAAGAGGAAAAGAGGACATTCCAATCGGGCAGAACCCAGAGAGCAAAAGTTCATGGGAGTACTGAAGATGTGCAGGTTGGCAGTGAGCTCTGCTGGTCTGTGTTCATAGGCTTCGGTGGGCTGACAGATGGGAGTTAACCCTGGCTAAGGAGATACTGACTGCGAAGGGCCTTGGATACCAAGCTTAGCTCGTTCTGCAGGCAGCAGTGACTACTGCAGCCCTTTAAAATAATGAGCACCAATCAAATTTGTATTCTGAGATCCGTCCCAATCACAAGTGGGAAACCTGGCACACTCCCCCTTCTGTGCAGACATGACTAGTTGAACAGCCTGGATTTTGGAATTCATCCTCATTTTGGAAGCTGTTATACCATTCTGTGCACAGGGTGAAGAGAATTGGCTGAATTATCTGAAAGCATTTTTCACTCCACTTTTTATTTTAAGGCCAAAGGGGAGACAATCTCACTGAATGTACAGTGATCTTTGATGCTCCAAGAACCAGAGTTTCTGGAGCTGGAAGCTCCTCAGCAGCTTTGTGGCTGCTCTGAGTTCCCTGTCCCAAGCAGTCTCTGGTGCCCCCTGTCGGATCCCACATCTGAGATGAACAGCTGCAGCTGGAATCCAGGAGGAACCCGGGCCCATGGGGCCAGCAAGCCTGGCCATGTGGACCCCAACATCTGAGGGGCAGTGGTAAGTGATGAGTTGTGGTTTTCCATCTGTGCCCTCTTTGGCAACAATGCACATCTGAAATGTCTGATGGTTTGAGCTGGAGCTTAGCGAGGTTGGCCTTACCCTGGAAGGAGGGGTGAAATTTTCCTGAAATGACAAACCACTTAAATCTTTCAGGACTTTCTAAAGTTGCCAGGGTGCCAGAAATAGAAGGCAAGTCTGTTTCACATTGTTGTTATTTCCTTTTTAATTTGCATTTAGAGCTAATATTGATCCACAGAAATGCCAGTTTGCTGTGGCCAGTGTGTTCAACTCCTCTTCTGCAGGGAAAGGCCAAGAATGGAAACTGCTGTAAAGCAAAGGCTACCCTTCAGTGGACCAGGGTTCCTGGCCTCCATACTTTCTGGCCTCCTGGAGAAGGCTCTGCCTTAATCCATGGAAGGCAATGCCAGTGCTTGTGACTCTGACAGCTGCCTGCATCCCTGCTCCAGCCACACTGACCACCTCATTTACCTCTCTTGTGCCTCAAACCTTGCCAAGTCCTGCAGCTCTGCCTCCAGCCCAGCCACTTCCCCATCTCCATCATGAACATCATCTTGCACCTGAAGCACTGTGACAGCCTCCTCTGTGGTCTTCTCCTTTTTCTGGTGCCTTTCTGTCCAGCACCAGAGCGATCCATTTGAAGAGCAGTACCACTGAAGCAAAGACTGATTCTGCGCTTGTCCAAGTGCTTTGCAAATAGCAGCCTTGAGGGAATCATTGCCACTTTCATCATGCTCACATTATAGGCTTCTGTGGGCTGACAGATGGGAGTTAACCCTGGCTAAGGAGATATTGACTGCGAAGGGCCTTGGATACCAAGCTTAGCTCGTTCTGCAGGCAACAGAGGGACACCATGCTGAATAGCACTTGAAACTTACAGCTATCAGTGACCAGGATCAGAACCCAGTTATTGAGGTCCTGAGTCCAGGCAGTCAACTTGCCTGCCATAGTAATCTGTTGATACTGTGTGCTGTGTGCTAACTTTGTCCTTGCTGATATCCAGCTGCTGCTTCACTTTGAATGACATTCAACCCTTGCCAAGATTTTCAGGGTCTGTTCTGGCCCTTCCTCTGATCTCTCTTGGCCATTTGTCTCTTGCTTACTGTTCTGGTTTGTATCTGGAAGTCCCCCCAAAGCCTCATGCAATCATAGGGGGGGAGTTTCAAAGGTGGCTGAGTCAGAGTGTGTCATGCTGGGCTTACAACTATGATAATGGGATTAAAGGTGTGATGCTGAGGTTAACATTGTTCCACAGAAATGCCAGCTTGCTGTGGCCAGTGTGTTCAATGCCCCACCATGGATGTGGGTGGCACCACCCAGAAGGCAGTTAGCCTGGATGGAATATAAAGGAACAGAAAGGAATTGCTTTGCTACTTTGTTGCTTTGCTGGCTTCTACCTGACATCAACTGTTTCTCCTCGGCAGTGCCCCTCTGCCGTGTCACCCTCCCTCAGGTCCAGTCAAATGTGGACTGAAACCTCTATGAACTGTTAGCTAAAATAAACATTTCCTTCTTTAACTTTGGGCATTGGGTATTTTGTCTCAGGAATGAGAAAAGTAACTGACACTGCTCTGATCAGTTGGGACTGGGGATGCTGGGTAAAATACAGAATGGCAATAAATAAGCAATGAACACTTTTTGCATAAATATATCCTATGCAATATTTAGGATATATTTATACTAAAGGAATAATCATTATTTGTCAAAAATTGTAACTTAGCTTTTCTTGGTGCACATGTTTCACTAAATTGGCCTTAGCTGCACTCTTTTGGGGGCACACCCACCTCAGGGCCTTAGCTGACCCTTCCTGCTGCCCACAGTGCTTTTCTCCCACTGTGCCTGGCTGGTTCCTTTTCACCCTTTGCATTGCAGCTTAGGGGTCACTTCCTCAAGGAACCTTCCCTGACCACCAGCCCACATGGGGCTCCCAGTTGTTCTGTCTCAGCACCTCCTCTTCCTTCCCACAATTTGCCTCCCCACTTGGCTCCCCACTTTGCGGTGGGCTCCTTCAGGGAAGGACTCTGACTGCTTTCTTCATCACTGACACCCAGTGCTGGCAATGGTAAGGCCCATAATACTTATTATGTCTATAAATATCCTTTTTTACTCCTGCTGGTACCTCCTTCTAGGAGGCCCCTATCTGTCTCCACCCACGGTAACATCTGCTCTTACTATCATCCTTTCAATCTGGTAGATTCCCTGTGGTTGAAGAAAATAGCTGTAGGCCTGCAGGAGCATGGATCCTGTTCCCAAGAGGCTCGCGGTGCATGGTGTCACAGTAAGCTCCAGTGTGGTGTGCCTAGGAGGTCCAGGAAGATGCTCTGGGCACCATGGTTGGGGAGAGTGTACCTGCTAGAACACGCCTGCATAAACTGCCCTCACCCTCTCCGCTGGAAGAACCAACCCTCCTGCCCAGCTCATGGGAGCTGTGGATAGACCTCAGCCGTGTGGAGTCCTCGGGGCTCCTCTGTTCCTCGTTCTCAATGGTAGAGGGCTCTGCAGGCTCCTCCCCACAGTTCCAGCTCTTCCTAACACACTTCCTTCATGGTGGGTTTGTTTCTCCCTTGTAGTTATTTGGGCTGCAAGTGATGGGATCCATGGCTAGGATACCCTATCTCATATTTCGGAAGCTTAGTGGCAGAGGGACAGATACAGAGTTTAGCAATGGCACCAGGGACTCAGGTCCCCCGGAGCCCTTGACTCTGTGATGTGTAGCACGAGTAGCAGACTAAGCATAGGTCCCCTGAGATCACAAGGCTGCAGAGGCACTTGGGTCTGTGTGTCTCTCTGTTCTCACCCAGCATGTGAAACCGAGAGGACAAGTTTCCCAAGCACAGCACGCATGTCCTTCGGTGTCTGGTGGTGATGAGGATTCATTCTGGACCATAGATAGGTGCCAGGGGAATATCATGCTCTCATTGCCTGGGCATTGCAGGTCAAGATAAATACCAACGGCTCTGTTTATTAAGTGACTGAGTACCAATAATTTAATAAGTCCACCTTAGTACAACTTAGTAGCCATTTGAAAAATAATGCACATAAAAGAAAAATAGTATTTTTGTAACACAGTTTCTAATGGCATGTGTATGCCTGTTGGGCACTGCACAATTTTTCAAATGTGGAAGTTGTACTGGACACTCACTCTTTGTTTACATTGATTCCTAGGCAGTACTTGCTTTTTTAAATGACATAAACCACTAAAATCCCAGTTTCACAAAGCTATGATGTCATCATCATAAAGGTTCTGAAGCACCTGCTGCTGGTCATTTTTGTAACTCCAATGCATCACGTGTTTCCTTCAAAAATGGAAAATATCAGTGGGTGCTGCTGCAAATTCACTATGGCACTCTGAGGTCCCCTGGTAAGTCATCTGGAAACCATGATTTTAAGGTGGTTACTGTGCTGCTCGATCTGGGCAAGAGAGAGATCAACAACTGTATAAAATTAGGGTTCTGCTGGGAGAGGGAAAGTGAAGAAGGGATGACGGTTGCTAGCAAGAGGCAGTGAAGTGGGTAGTCACGACTGTTGGCTGAATGTTGTTTTTCAAGGCCATAGAGGAAGGAAAAATACTTTCTAATATCAGCTTTTTAATGCTCCTGCTAAGAAGCAGAGGTTAAGTGTGCTAAGAGACTTAATTCCTACCACACCAACTCAACTCATTTCTGTGGCAGGGACTGGTCCACTATGTCAATACCCAGCTCAGACATGCACCTCTCTTGCTCAAATTGGAATAGCCACGAGCCTTCTCAGAGCCTTTGTTCACATGTGTGGCTCCTCATTCACTTCGTTTCAGCACATTTTCTAACTGCTGTGACCCCCAGTTTCTGGTTGAGATCTATCAGACCCCAGGCACCTCTCATACCCAGTCTGCTTGATGAGGACTTCCTGTTCTGGAATCAGGAGTTCCTATTATCTGTTGGGCACAAGTACCTGGGGTCCTTGCCCTCGTCAGTCTAGGCAGCCCCAGACTTTACAGCAGCACTTGCCCCAGGGGACCCCGATTTGGCTAGGACTGAAGGCAGGCTGGGAAGTGGCCCCTGTCAAGGAGGTGAGTGTCTGATCATAGCTTTCTCTGTCTGCATCCTAGAGAGAAGATTCTGTCCTGATCTCCCTACCGTCCCAACCTAGAGTGTGAGTCTGGCTTCTGGCTACCCAGATCCCCCAGCAAAAAGTCTGTGGAATGAGTCTCAGGAGACTTCCTGAGCCCCCAGATCCAGCACCTCCTTGGCTGCTGCTCGAGTTTATCAGAGTCAGTGTCCTTGTTCCCCACCAAGCTGAGTGCAGCCAATCTCTTTCTGGTGATTATGTTCCCAAGCTTCTGTGGCGGCCAGGCTCTGATAACCACCTGGAAAAGTGGCCTTCACCTCTCCTCTGTGGAGGCACCCTGTTTCAGAGCCACCCGCCTGCACAGCCTCTGGTTGGATGGAAAGCAAGGACCGAGTCCTGTGTGGCCCAGACAGAGGTGGGCAAAGCAACTGCCAAAGAGCCTGGGCATTTTCTCTCCTGACACTGTTCACAACCTCAGAGACCCGCATCAATCATGTTGTATAATCTAAAGCAAAGTCGAGAGTACACTGTCCATCAGGCCCTGTTTCAAATATTTGGTTATGATCCAAATACAAATATGGTTGGTGTTTGATATATGATCCCACTCAATGCACACAATCACTTAATAGCTAATTCAATTTCCTTTATCCCCATTTTACAGATTATAAGATTGAGGCATAAGCCAATGAAATAGTGTGCCCAAGATCATGCAGTAGAAAAATGGCAAACCTAAGACTTGAGCCAAAGCAACTTGACACCACAGCCTGGACCCCTAACTCCTGTACGGACAGATTGTCACAGGCCATGTAGCATTAGGGACCCTCCAGATCAAGCCCTCTGCTTAACTGACGAAGACCCTAAGGATTGAGTTTGCTTAATTCCCTGGTGTCAGAGAGGTCCAGGAGACAAGAGTCAGGTCTTCTGTCTCCTGGACCTTTAGCTATATCCAAAGATGTTTTTATTTTATGGGAAAAGTGGCTTTTAGGGTCATGAGAAAGGAGACTGGGACTTGGAAATCCCTGAATGGGCAGTGGTGGCGAGATAACTGGCCGCAAGGTCTGAGGCTGAGGGACTCTCTATCACAAGCACTGCGCACAATGTGATGAATTCTCTATTACCCAAGTGTAATCTGGTTCAGTCCTTCCAGATACCATTGGGCAACAGAGACCCAGAACCCTACAGTGCTCCTACACTTGGACTAGTAATGCCCCTTCTAGGGATCTATCTCCAAGAAATATTTTGAAATGCAGGCAAAGCTTTTCATATCCTTGCTTTTCAAGACCACAGAGCAAACAAAGCCTCCATGCGGCCTGGTGAGGGAAGACTGTGCAACCTATAAAAATGGTGTGTGCAAAACAAATAAACAAAAAGGTATTTGTAAAGAGAATGTAATGTAATGAGAAAAGCCCTGCTGAAAATTTGGAATGAGGAGGAGCTGTGTATAGAATGGTAGAATTACGGCTACTTTAGGATCTCAGTTATGTAAGGAAAATGAACTGGGCGGAGGGCGGGAGAGACTAGAAAGAAATATTACCATATTGCTGGCTTCTTTCTGCAGCTTTTAGTGTTTGTAAAATATTCCATAGATTTATGTTTGTAAAATGTCCAACAGACCCACAGATTTGGCTTTTTCGTGTAGTTGAAGACAACAGTCAACCAACAGCCAGGCGTTGTGGTGCACACCTACGATCCCAGCACTTGGGAGACTGAGGCAGGAGGATCACTGTGAGTTTGAGACTAGCTGAACTGCACAGTGAGACCCTGTCTCAAAAAGACAAAAAAAAAAAAATAAATAAAAATAAATAAATAAAAAGAAAGAAAACAATCAGCCAACCAGTCATAACAATAAATGAAGGGAAAAGCTGCTGGGTTTGTGCCTCTTCCTACGGTGAGGACAGGGCCAGCTCCCACAAGCAGGGGAGGGGAGGGCTGGGGAGTGTCAGGTGCCCTTGTGCTGGACTGACATGAAGACGGTATGGGGACAGCGGTCCAGCTCGGCTCACCTGCGGTGGGGGAGAACGGGTGCTTCTGCCACACAAGACATGCTGCTGGGCTGATTTTGCCCGTGGCTTAGGAGAGCCCAGCCTTCAGGCCTCCTAACTGACTCTTGGAGGAAGAAGCTGCCTCACTAAGAGCGTGACCCAGGCGCCAAAAGTTAATACTTACTTAGGCTTCCTTCATACTCTCTGCCAAGCTACGAAACATCTATACTGTCTCCACACCATGGAGTGCAGGTCCAGAAGGGTCAAGAGGAGCCTGAAGGTCCAGCTTCCTGGGTTTTTGGTAAGCTCATGAACAATTAGGGCACAATCCCCCACTAGGCCCCTGTCTCTTAAAAAATGGAGGCCTGCAGCCCACCACCAGCTCGGAGAGCTCAGGGTCTGCGTGCAGGTTATCACAACCCCCAGCTGCGTGAACAATAGCTGTCTCAAGAGCTGCGCAAACGTCCACACAGAGATCGGCAGGAGGACTCATATTAGAGGATGTCTTTCATCAGAGCAGCTGGGACTGGCCCAACCCCAGGTTTGCTGCCTTGGAGAATTGATAGTGAACACGCCAGGGAGCCATGTGTGGGAGGAGGACTTGTCCTCATGTATAGCCATGTAGCCCTGAGCAGAATGCCTGCTTAAGCAGGCAAAGCAACTACTTCCACCTGGTATAGTTTGCATGCGGCTCTATCTGTGGGCACCGGAGCTCACTGCTGCCTCCCTCTGGTCATCTGATTGGCTGTCTGGCTAATTCTCAAAATCACTCCTAGATGAGTGGGTCAAGTTGTGTTCACAGCCTGGAGCTGTGAACATGGTGGGTACTTGGTCATCGGTTTGGATGCCAACTCCTGGCTGCACCTGGTGATACACAGTGTCCCTCCCTTCCTACTGTCCTGGCCTGTGCTCTGACACATCCTGGAGGAGTGTTCCCCAGCTTGCTCCTGGGTGTCTGCAGGACATTGCACTGTGATGGTGGCACTGGGCCAGCTGAGCTATTCTTGGCATCTTCGTGTGGTCATAGGGAGCAATTATGGGGTTACTTGTTGCTGGTTATGTTGGTTTTGAGTTTTATTATTTTTTTGTTGCTTTTTAAAATAATGCCTAGAAAATCAGATAGAGATGTGGTTATTGGAGGGAAGCATAAGAAATTTTGGCTGTGAATAGCAAAACACAAAAATTAAAAAAACAAAACAAAAAAACCTTACAGTGCAATCTTTCAGTCTTTCTACCAATTAGGAACTGCTATATATTTAGTGCTGAAGGCTGCTCCTTTCTCACCCATGCTGCCTGTGAGGTAGCGGGTACACTGGTGCCGCAGTTTACAAACTGAATTTGTTCTATGATTTTGGAAAAGATGGTCATGTTTGTGTTTGAGTAGGAAAGTCTGCAAACAAAAACAAGGTTTTGCCAAATGCTTCTATTTGAAAACCAAACTGTTTGCAAACAAAAACAAGAGGTACCTCTATATTTGATCATTTGTGCATTTGGCACCTCTTTGATAAGTTGCTAAGTTGTTCCAAATTGCAGTAACTGAGCTCGGAGAGGTAAAGTAATGTGCCTGAGGATTCAAGGCTGTATGGCAGGAAGGGGTAAGAGTGGTGGTGACCTCAGGGGAGGAGACCTTGGGTGACACAGGGCTGCAATGCTGGTGAGCTCGGGATCTGCTAGGATGACTCTGGCTTGCTTTAATGGCCCCTGGACTATCACTCGACAGAATAAACACAAAAGGAAGAGCTGAGGACATGAGAGCATTGCACCTCTGAATTTGTAATCATCACATTCATTTTATTAGATTTGACTTTCTAAAAGCACTGATTGTAAGACTCAGTGTCACAGACCATTTGGGATACTATAAACATGCCATAGACTGATTGGAAAGCGAAAAGGAAGAAGGGAGGGGAGAAGTAAGAAAAAGAGAAAAGGAAACAAGGAAGAGACAGAAGGAGGGAGGGAAGAAGGAGGGAAACAAGGAAGGAATTTCTCACAGCTCTGGAGGTTAAAAGTCCAAGGTCAGTCTTCTAGTCCTCTAGCATGCTTGTTTCTGGAGAGTGCCTTCCTCCGGGCTCAGAGTGAACTTGCTCTCTGGCCTCTCCTAATGAGGTCACTAACCGCATTCACAGGACTCCCTCTCCTGACCCAAACCTCACTTCTATGTATCATAACCTTGGGATTCGATTTCAGCATTTTAGGGGAACGCAAACAGTCAGTTCACTGGGGCTGCATCCAAACATTCAGATGATTTCCACCTTGGTTCAGTCCAGTGTCTTCTTGGTGGACATTTATCATATGCTTGGGCCTCGGGGAAGAGGAGGGAGAGGAGAGAGGAGGGGAGGGCAGTGGTGAGGAGGAGAAGAGAAGGAGGGACCAAGTGTGGTCTGCGGCATGCAGGCTATAGTCCAGGTGAGGTCAGGAGACAACATTCATTTCTGCGTACTGTGGTTGGAGGACTTGCAGTTGATCCATGGAGGAGAGGGTGGCATCTGAGTGGGGTCTTAAAGAAAGGGCAGGAGCTGGACTAATGGGAATTGGAAAGAAGGGCATTCCGGATAGAGGGCACAGCATGGCTAACGGAAGGGCTAGTATTAAGCCTGCTTGTTAGGGGCCAAGCAAGTCACGCCCTGGCTTGAATGGAATACAAGAAGGTGCACATTCCTGAAAGCTTTCCCCAGTGGAGGATATTCTGCTAAGGAGGACTACAGAGTCCCAGGCCCATCTGGAAGGGAAACTACCTGCCCTGGATTTCTTGCTCTCCTCCCTCCCATCTGGGGAAGCACACCGACCATCCTTTTCCATAAAATGCTTGTGCCCCTCTCTTTCAATGACCTACAAAGTTTATAGCAAGAGGCACCAGAATCTTGTGGGGAAGAGATGAGAGAGACTTGGTTTCTGACCTTGGTTTAGCTGTTTCTCAACTCCTTAGCCGTAGGCATATTGTTCAGTCTCTCTCAGCTTTGGAAAGATGAGTGTTTCTATTTCATCACACTGTTGCAAAGATCAAGTGAGATATAACCCATGTGAGTTCCAGGCCCCTGGTGGCTCAGCCTAGCCAAAGTCAAAGAAGCTTTGAGCCAAAGTAACTGAAGAGGCGAGTTTCAATCTTCACTGTGCGCCTTCTCAGCAAACCCACGCTCGAACTTGCCCTCCTCTTAGTCTCAGTTCTCCTACATCCTGAACCTGCTCCCTAAAGCTTCACTCGGCAAACGCCTTTATGGTTATTTCTTTGCTGATCACGGAGTGCGTCACGTGGCAGGTTGGGGACGCCTCCGGATACTCGCACATTAATAATCTTGACCTTGTACTGAAACAATGCCTCCAAATCACTTAACGCACAGCCTGGCCCTCTATAAAATGTCAGTGGATTCTGTATTAATTGGAAAAACTGACCATGCACAGAGTAATTGTTCAAAAGTAGTTCTTTAAAAAATCAAATAGTCCAAATAGCACTTTTCCCCCTAGAAAGTTGAGTAACTGAAGATGGTTATTTACATCTTGAAAGTTCTTTAAAATAAACTTTCCCCTTATGCTTAGTCCCATAGATCTACTGGGGATTGCAAGGAGACTGCATCCCAGCTCTGCTCTGCGGGGCTGTCTCACTCCTGGTCCCACCTCATGCCCTGAAGCCATGGTCAGCCCAGCAGAACTCTTGAGACATTCTGCCCCTTGGTCTTCACAGCAGAAAGTGGGGCTGTGACTTGCCCTCAGGCTTGTTGAAATTGACTGGGATCTTAAGGCAAGAGAAGAGGACAGAGGAGAGGTGGATAGGTCAAGAGGATAACCGTTCATTCATTAATTTGTCAACCCTTCATTGCGTATCTGCTGGTAACAAATATTAGCAGACTGTATTTTCCAAAGGTGGCCACACTTCTGTTTTTATCCACCCACGTGCTTTTATGGTAGCATGACTGTCTCTTCCACCTAGAAGTGGGGACCCTGAGTTTGCTCCCCTTGAATCTGGGTGAGTAGGTGTGTGTGTGATTACCTTGACCCACAGAGTAGAGTAGAAGACATGTGTCATGAATTCTGATTTTAGAGCATAAAAGTGACATGGATTCCATCTCTTTCTGAACCTCTCTAATGTGTTGGGAGAAAGCCCAAACCACGTGGAGGGACAGAGTGGATTGGCTCTGTGAATCACTATACATTGTGAATAACTCCTTGGATGGCTCTGGACCTTAACTGAGGCCCAGGCATTGTGGATAAGGTGTCCCTACTGCACTAAGTTCCTAACCTCCAGAAACCTAGACAGTAATAACTAACCTTTGTGGTTTTAAATTACTGATTTTTGGGATCATTTGTTATGCATCAGTAGAGAGCTATTACATACAGTGTCACTGGGGAGATTTCTGTAACAGCCGGTCATTATGTTGCTTGATAAGGCTGCCACCTAGTCCAGCAGGGAGGAATTGTGTCTGGTTCTCTCATGGTAGTGGGGAAAGGAGAGGCTCACAAAGCCTTCATGAAGTGGGACACACCTGTAATGCCAGAACTGGAAGGCTGAGGCAGGAGGATCACAAGGAACCTGTCCTGGGCAACTTACTGACTTAGTGAGACACTATCTCAAGATAAAAAAAAATGAAACAGGGGCTGTAGTTCAGTGCCAAGTTCAATCCCTTCTACCACACACAAATGAAAAAAGAAAAAAAAAAAAAAAGAAGAGGAGAGGAGGTGAAAGGAGAGAAGACCAGAAAGTCTTCTTGCCTTCTTGGAAGAGGGGACCCCTCATCTTGGTCAGGAAGGACAAGAAGAGTTAGCTGAGTAGGACGGAAGGCAAGCGGGAGTGTGAGGAGGGGCCGCTGCAGGGGGACAAGCCTGTCCTCAGGTCATGTCCCGGGAAAGGACTGGTGAGGAGTTATCTGGATTTTCTTGGCATGTGAGCAACAGTGAACAGGTACCGCTAAGAACTAAATTGCTCCCAGCTGCAAAGCCCACTGCATCTTCCCAGAACAAATGCAACCAAGATCAAGGCCTCACAACCCATCCCAGGCAAGGCTCTGGGCTCTGGCGGGGTGTGAGACCACGGCCCACAGACGGCAGTGAGATGTTTCCCTGTCCTCATGGGCTCCCGGGGGCTGGGAGGATGGCATGCCAGTGGCGTGCGGTCAGAGCCCTTGCCCGTGTGGTCAGCCAGCCCTGGGGAACCCCGGCACACCTTCCCACACGGAGGGAAGACATGGCAGAAACACGAAGCCCAGCAGTGGCAGGGCTGTACGCTGCTGCTGCCTTGCTGGAGCAGCAAAGCTAGGATCCGACCCCCTTCACATGGCCGCTGCTTATTTCCCGGCCCTGCTGCATTAACTGCCCTTCTCTGGACGCAGCTCCTTCCTGCTATCCTGGGGCCTGTGCTTGGGCTCCTTTTCACATGGGGAGTCCCCTCCTGCTTTTGCACTGAGTCCCTCACCTTCTTCAAGAAGCCCTTCGAGAACCCGCAGGTTCCTGAGGACCCCACAGCCCCCTGTCATGGCACCGGGATGTGGCACTGCTTAGCCTGTTTGCCTCCTCAACTAGCTGGGGGTTCCCAGAGACCACAGCGCATCTCTCCGAAGACTCAACCCAGAGCAGACTTTTGAAATGACCAGGATGAATGTTTCTTTATGTTTGTCATTAAAACTGTGAGGACAGGTCCTGAGTCTAATGTGTCCCCAAGTGCCTGCCTGTGCCCACTGTTGACCTATACTGGAGTGTCCCATGGACACTGACTCACTGACTTGAATGGACTGTGCGCCTCTGCGGCCCTCTGTCCTGGGCCATGGGAGTCCCTTGTCGATGTCTGAAAGTTTGCATCAGCCATGACTTCAGGCGAGGGTATTGGATTGAGCTGAACTGGATTCCAGGCTAAAGCCCGTGGGGTATTTGGGTGGGTGAGCATGTGTGTCTTTCAGTCTCTCTGTGGTTTTGGCCCATGGGTTATATCTAGGGGTGTGTGTGTCCATGAGAGTCCCATGCCAGATGTGTCCACATGTGGATTTGTGACTATGCATGCCTCCATGGGCTGCGTGTCTGTGTGGGGCTGCTCCCCCTGAGCTGAGAGCTGGGGAGAGTCAGCTACTGCGTCACCTTGGAGACTTTCTCCAGCGAAGCCCCAGGACAGCCAGCCTGGCCAGGAAGAACTGTCTGTGGCCTTTCTCGCAAATTCCAAGTTATGGCACAGATAGCCCACAGCACTGCCCACCCTGCAGCCCCCTGCCTGGGTGCTGTGCATGTGGACATGGCCAGCATCTCCCTGGCCTCCTTGCTGCTCAGTAAGGAACAGATTATAATTCCTGGGCAGGCTGCATCTGCAACCAACTTGAGGGAAATAATTGTTGAGTGAGTGGAAAGAAAAAATATTGTAGCAAGGAGCTTCCTTCCAACCAGCCATCCGTGTCATTAAATTAGGTTGAGCTAAATCCCAGAGCCTAATTAGCAGCCTCCAAGGTGTTCCCTGTGTGGCTCTCTGGCGCTCCTACTGCAGAGGCCTCACAGAGGCGCTCTTCAGGGCCAGCAGGCAGTAGCCTTGCAGCCTGAGGATGCACAGAGCCTGTGACAAATGGCAGTGACTCCTCAGGGACCTGGATTTCAGGAGGAAGGCTGAGCAAAGAGGCAGACCCCATCCTCAGGCCGCCCTGCCCAGCTACCACTTGGTCCAGCCCCCAGGGGTTGTTACCAACACCAAATGCGCTGCCAGGGCAGGAGGAGGCTAGGAGGCAGCAGGCTGAGGCCTGAGCTCCACCATGGTTGCCTTAATGTTCTTCTAAGTTGCGTCTTGTTGACACCAACCCACAGCAGGATGGAGGGAAGAGTGAGAGAGGAGCCTGCTGCAAAGTCCAAATTTTTAAAGCCTGCTGTGAACCACTAATTCATCACCCCTTTCAGACATTTTCTATTTCATTAATTCATTTATTCTTGCTCTCCTTTATCTTTTTTTTTTTTTTGGTGGGCGGGGTAGTAATAAGGACTAAACCCAGGCCTGGACACATAAAGGGCAAGTGCTCCACCACTGAACTTTCTTTTTTAAATAGTCTGTTTTGAGACAAGGCTTTGCTCAGTTGCTCTGGCTTCCATCAAACATGCAATCCTCCTGCCTCAGCCTCCAGAGTAGCTGGGATCACAGGTATGCACCGCCATGGCCAGCTCCCTCTATTCATTTTTTTTTCTTAGATTCTTCACCCTCTCATTCTGTCTATGGTTTTACCATTGTTTAATTAGCTCCTCCCTGCCTTCCTTCCCCCACTCCTTCTGTTCCATGCTTGGAAGGAGTTGCTTGGTAGACATTCATCGCAGTGGCTGCTCAGGATGAAAAGAACTTGGGGTACACTGCCTCAAGCACCAAAGCCCAGGCTGTGGCGCTCTAGCTTGCTCTTCTTCCCTCCTTGCTCTCATGTTCCCTTCCCAGGGCCCTGTCTCTTCTCTGCCCCCCTGCCTGGGGCCATGTGAGCTGACGCTGGGCTCATGGGGAAGGCTTTGTCGGGGACACTTGGGAGGAAAGGTGCTGAACTGACCTGATAAATGAACTAGCAGGGATGTGTGGCCTGGCTCCCCCTTCCCCTTTGATCAAAAGCCTCTGAACCCCTGATGACATCCCATGGCGTATTCCTCTATTAATCAGAAAAGCCTTGACAGATGTAAGCAATTTGTCTTTGGCAAGGAGGGGAGGGGGGAGAGGCAAAGGAGCGCAGTTCAGCCTGTCAGGGTGGAGAAGATGCTGAGGGTACATCTTGAACTGGGGGCTGAATACATGCATACTAAGGAGGCTGGGGACACTGCAGAGCCAGGCGGATCAGAAAGGGGAGCGTTTTCATTTCAAAGCATATTTCTTGATTGAACAGCTCTCCCCTCCCCACACACTACCACCAAACCACGGATACTGGAATGAGGCTGGGATCCAGGGGTTAATCCCACCCAGACCTCTTCAGGGCTCAGATGCAGGAGGCAACAGGGCTCCAGAGGCAGGGTTTAGGTGTGGCATTCCCCGTGATCTGACAGCACTGCCTGGATGCTTTAGCTGTCATCTGCTGATGACAGTGGTGCTCAGTTGATAAACCAAAAAACACCTAATGGACTCGCCATGCCACAGAGCAGGAAGTGGACACCTGGACACAGAAGACAAGAAATAATGTCAGTTCTCTAACACTCCCAGTCTAGACCACCATAAAGATATATAGTGCAGTGGACAGGCTTTTCTGTGGGGGTAGGCAAGGGAGACAGCATCCAAGGTACAATATGGACATGGAGTGATACTTCTCAGAGGGGACACTTCCCCAAGAGAGGGAATGCAAGCTGAGCCTTAGAGAAGAAAGGGAGGTGCACATGTGAGGAAGTATTTTCCCTTCTCTGTTCTTTCGGAGACTTCTTCACTGCTAAGATTCAGCTCAGTTCTTTCCCACCATTTTCCTTCCAGCTCAGTAAGCCTTGAGGTCAGGAGCTGTGTGTGACTCATTGTGTGTCACCAGTGCCTAATCCAGTGCCTCACACAGAGAGGCAACAAGCTTCCTGTAGTGACTGAAGGGGACTTGCAGGCGGTGGGAAGAGAATGTGCAGGGGACTGAGGCTGGCACACAACATCACGGGGTGCCCAGAAACCTGTAGCCCAGGCAGCGATAATGGTGTGGCGGTATCTCTATCCATGGGGCAACCTCGAACTGAATCGGATTCATCAGTTTCCACTCACCTCTCCAGCGCTATATAAAGATCTCACTGCAACTGAGGAGCCTGATGCAGTCTTATCCTCATTATGGCTTTGGGGAGAAAAGGAAAAAAAGAGTGCTCCAGGAATCTGTTTAGATGCTTCAAATATAAAACTTGCTCTTGCAAATTTCAGAGACTAGAGCCATGGCCAGCGTTTTGATCATTTGCCCTCTTCCCCTTCCAATAAACACCTAACACACTTTGCCAAGCTTTCCGCGGTCGGAATTTACAGATCTGTGACTCACCCAAGTGAGCCAGGGAACATGAAAAGATGTCGCTGGGCAGAAATATGCAGAGAAGGATGGGAGAGGTCAGCACCTCCACCAAGCAGGACAGACTCCCACAGTTTCTCCTAATAAACAAGTTTCCAGGGCTCTTTGAATCCTTCTGGAGAGGAGAGAAGCACCAGGATTCACATTTTGGGGAGGAACATCACGGACAGTGACCACGTGGTTCAGATCTTCAGAAAAGGGAGTTAAAAGCTCGGGCAGGAAACAGAGCTGGGAGGCAGCTGGCACTGAAGTTATGGTTGCTGACTTCCATCACTGGTACCTGCTGTTTACCAGAGCAACGCTAGGCCCATTTCCAAAGGAGGCTCAGAGGGCAGCTTTCCTGTCTAATGTCATGTGGCCAGTATGTAAGGAACTGTGGTCAGAGCTGGGGTGGTTGGTTCCAAAGCTCTTGTTCTTGCAGATGTCACTGCGATTTGGGGTGGTACTGACTCTTTCAACAGGTCTCTGACTGGCGGCCTGGGTCTGAGTTTCCTCACTGTGCAAGTTAGTGCTTCTACCCCAGAGGTTTCCAGATGCTGAGGACCAGCTATGTATGAGGTTTTTAGTAGGATCTACCCCAGGCTTGGTATTTCCTCTTAGAATGCCCTTCAGACTGCAGGAGAAACCCTCCACCAGCCGTGATCATACGTGTGTAAGTTCCATCTCCTGAGTTACCTTGTTTCCATCAGCTTCCATGGGACCAGTTCGATGTTCCTCTCCTCCACACCTCTCAAGGCTCCTTTGGCCTTTCTTTATTTTCCAGGCTCTGAGTGCCTGATAAGGCAATGAATCACCTCATGTATGTGCCTGCCTCCTGCTCACTGTGTGCTCAGCATTTTATGTACATTTTTGGAACTCATGTTGCCCAAAGGTGAGTTCTAGTGTCTTCATTTTTTAGGTGAGACATGGCGTGGTTAAGTAACTTGCTAGGGGGTCACACAGTGAGGAAATGGCAGAGCAGTGACCAGAGCCTGGATGTTGACAGGCATGGTGCTCTTCTCGCCACAGGCCACATCGCATTGGTTAGCTTCTCTTTCTCCTGCCTTGAGATCATCTCTGTTCATCTAGTTAACTCTGACTTCCTAGGGACTGACTCCCCTAATACATAGGTTAGTGCCATCTAAACCTGTGTATCCGAGCTAGTTTGGTGTCCCCGAGAGCTTCCCAAGGACTGACTCCCCTAACACATAGGTTTAGTGCCATCTAAACCTATGTATTTGTGCTAGTTTGGTGCTGACAACTTAGGATGTGCACTAGTGGGCACTAGGTTACAAGTAGCTGTGCACATGTATGAAAGGACATGCAAATATGATTTTTACATGTGTGCATGTACAGGAGTGGTTGGAATGGAGATGTGGGGGACAAAAGCAGGGAGATGAGTTGGAAGGACTTAGAGGGAAGAGCTGAACAGGTGTGGAGGAGGAGGGCTGAGTGTTCCTAAGGCTCTCTGCTGTCCCTGTAAGGGACAAGGAAAGTTGTGGTACTAGCATCCTCATAAGACTCTACAGAAGCTAGAGGTCCAAAGGTGGATGAGGTCTTACCAAAGAGGATATATTCCTCCATGATATACTTGATAATGGCCAAAGGACCCCGGCCACAAACTTGTATGGACCTTCAGGGGACAAGGCAAGCTTCTAAAAAATGTAGGATCTGTCTTAACAGATGAGGTTTAAAGAGGCAGAGTAATAAGTGCTATTAACTGAGCACATTAGTGTGTGATAAGTGCTTTAAAGGCACGGAAATGTATAATCCTTTCAGAGCTTTGTCATGAACAGAAAATGATCCTTACAGTATGAATGAAGAAACTGACCCAGCAAGGTTAATAACAGACTGATAAATATGGAAATGCAGATTAAGACAAGGATGTTCTATATCCAGTGACTAGAGGGATGGGAATATGAATGGAATGCTATCTTTAAATGCCCTACAATATATAGTCCAACATGAGCAACCTGGGTTTGTTCTCAGAAATCCCACCTATTGCTTAGGCCAAGCCACAAGGTTAGTGCTCCAGGGGAGAAGAGAACCAGTATGTTGAGAAGGGGAAGGGCCTAGAGGACCCCAGAAGGCTGCAAAGGTGAGAAAAGTTTTGTTTGCATTGGGAAAAGCCTCCCATTGAAAGGGAGAAGCCAGGAGGAAGCAGGAAGGAGTTGTGTCCTCTGGCTTCTCCACCATGAAACCCAGGAGAGGAGATGCAGAGGAGTTGGAAGGCGTGTCTGATTCAGGGCATATGTATCAGTCATTTCCATGGAGGTAGGCTGGTCTTTCTGGGAGAAGCACCACATCCAACATGGTGCCACTGCTTAAAAGGCAGCATCGGTACTGGTTGGATGAGAAGACAAATAGGTCTTCTCCTCAAGCTCCTACAGGAGCCTGGAGTTGTTATGAGCTTCCACAGAGAGATGGGGGAAATAAGGGGTCCAGTTACCTGGGGCTTTCATGGTGATGGGAGGGTGACCCCAGAATTAGAGACTGAGCTGAGGCCAGGTAGTTCATGCGGCGTGTGTGCAGCCTCACTGAGGACAAAATGGGCCAACACAACCCAGTGAGGGAGCCCCGAGAGCACTGATAGTGCAATTGACTGTTTTTTATCCTCAACACAGCAGCATTTTAGTCTCTAAGGCTGCCACAACTTCAGACATTCCATTCCATTACTGGGAGGGAAATTTCTCCCGGAAGTTACCTGGAGATGATTCATGTGCGTATTTCCTGGACCAACCTCTAGTCCCACTTTCCCGAAAACCAAGACATCCATAATCATATAATCAGAGTTCTATTAGGCAGAAGACAGGTTAGGATGACCCATGTCAAGAAGCCAACAGTGTCTGCTAATGGCTCAAATGAGAAGGCAAGAATGGGAACAAGGGCAAGAAGCTTCCTCTGCCAGAAACTAAGAGGAGATGACCAAAAATGTGTGAAGAGGCCATTGCTGAGCTGCAGTGTAGATGAAGTTGACGGTGGTAGTGCTAACGATCAGGTGATGATAGTAGAGGTAGATGGTAGTAGTCATGATGGTGGTGGAAGCTATAAGCTGTGGAGCACTTACTACCTCTCACACTTAATCCTCACTGCAGTCCACATTTATTCCTCCCAATAATCTTTTAAAAAGAGAGAACTGAGGTTTGCGCTCATATGGCAAGATGGAGGTCATTGTTACTGAAGTGGACTACTGGGGGCACTTTGACTGCTATGCTAGAGTCCTTCTTCCTTCTTCTATTACATATTTAACAAATATTCAGTGAGTCTCCTTTAGTAGACTCATCAGACATCCTGGCATTCTAGGATACAGTGGAATGGGTTTCTTATTTTAGATCTAGGATGCCCCCCTGCAAAGCCTCATGTGTTCAGAAGTGAGATATGTGGAAGGTGATTTGACCATGGAGGATTCACCTGCCACTGGGTTCAGTAGCTGAGTGAGCTGTCAGGAGGTGGGGAAGTGTTTTCTGCTGAGACGGTACTGGGCTGAGACATCAGATGGGTGGCCACGTGAAGATCTAGAGAAAGGGAATTCCAGGGAAAGGAACACCAGGGATATGGACGTGGGGTAATAGGTAGCCTTTGAAGAACAGAAGGAAACCACCTGGATGGGAACCTGACAAGGACAAGGGTAGTTTGGTGAGGACTCTGGAGTTTTGTTTCAAGTGGTATGAGACACAATGGGGCATCTTCAGCAGAAGACTGCATCACCTTCATAATTTATGCTTTAAAAGGGTTTCTGTGAGCACAGAATGGCCCCTTTCCATGGAGCCCACTGCCACACCTTACTCCCTGGGCATCTAGCCCATCTCTCTGGGAGGATGAGAATTTTTGGAGGTGACAGCTGAACCCATCTCCCTTCACACCTACCTGATGCCATCAGGAGGGAGATGTCATTACCACAAGTGAATATTTAAAGTTCCTGACTTTACCTGGAGGGATCTGAGAACAACGGTTCTGGTTGGCAAAGAGCAAGTGAAGGCCTCTGTTTGTCAGAAGTGCCCCAGTCCACCAGTTCCCGTGGCAAAGCAGACTTAGAAGAGAATGTCTTTTTTGCTTTGGGGATGTTTCTTCATGTTGGCTCAGGATTTCTTTCCATCCAGCCTCCCACACACACACTTGGGATCAGCCTTGGGTCTCATTAGGAGGAAGCTGTCAGATGAGCTCAGCGTCCAGTGGGTCATTCCTCCAATGAGACCTGATAGGTAGCAGACGTGTGTGCTGGGGGTGACCTGGTGAGCAGTCACCCCTTTGCCCCCGCCTGCCAGCCAGGGGGCTCCCCAACCCCTGCAAGGTGCTCTGCAGAACTCAGCTCTGAATACATGAAACATGAGGCCGTCCCCATAATCAGAGCTGACTTATGGGAAAATTAAACACAGAAGGATACGTCAGCCCAGTGTACCTCCTCCTCTACCTTGCTGGAGGCACAGTCTTTCTCTGAGAAATGGAGACAGACCTGCTGTCAGCCAGAGAACTGTGACCCCAGGGTGGCAATTGCATCGAGATGACATGTTTGTATCAACTGGAACGAGGAGGATAATAACCGAAAGAGAATAAAAGGATGAAATCTTTTTGCCTGGAATGTTCCATCTACTTTCTAAATCTTCCTGGCTGGATATCATTTATTTTTCATTAGGTACTGAGTTGAAATCTCATTAAGTTTTTCCAGGTGAACCAGTTACAAATTATCTAACTCCTTCTGAAACCATTAGAAGGAATGCAGGGGTCTGCTGATGGCAGTTTCTGATAGAGGACCCCACCCCCACCCCGTTCATTGGCTTACAAGAATCAGTGCCCAAGGTAACCCTGGAAAAGGTTGATTGCACTAAACTGTCACTCGCTTGGGTTTTAGGACAGGCCAAAAATTCTCTTTCTTAGGTGGCATTGAACTTGCACCCTGGGGCAGCAGAATGATACGGAGCCAGGAATTTTCTTTATATTCACTAATTTGTGCAGAAAGCTCTTTGAAGCCTGCTGTGGGTTCTCTCCCATTTAAAAAAGATCCTTTCTCATTAGGAATTAAAGCATATGCTTGGGTAAGGCTGTCAAAATGGATCACAGAGATGGTCCTAAACCACCTCTGAGCACCTCCTTGCCCGGATCAAAGCAGAGTAGGTAGCATCCCACTACCTCTAGATAGTGGAGCAGACAGGCCTACTAGCCACAGGCTGTTTGTACACAAGCTGTGGACCAGTTGGGCACCTGTAGGGACCCAGTGCTGAATAGTCCATGATAGGGTTAGTGACTCCTCATTCCAAAGCCAGGTCATAGCAGGTCATAGTGACTCCTCATTCCAAAGCCAGGTCATTTCTTGAACTGGGTCAAGGAATCAGAACCTGGAATCATGACTATCAGGGGTGTGGTCAAAGATGGGGGATGCTGTCCCCTGCAGAGCTAGTGTAGTACTGAAGTGGGAAACCCAGATGTTTATGTATACGAGGTGGTGGGGCATCAAGGGAGACCGGAGAAGGGAAATCAGAAGCTGATGCTAATTGCAGCAGCTCCCTCATTTGGGCACTGGCTGCATGGACGCCTCCATCCATCTTGGTCTCCATGCAGTCCTAACAAGACTCTGGGGATAGGTAAACTAGTGTTAACCTGGGATGACAAACGTGAGACAGAAAGAGGCGGGGCACTTTGCCCAACTCCTTATAGCTAGCTTGTGGTAGAATCGGGATTTGAACCCCAGCTCTTTGAGCTCAAGCCAGTGCCCCTAATTGGTGGGCATACTATGACTCAGAGAGGAGAGGTGATCATCAGGGCCAGGGAATACAGAGTAGGAGGCTGGCTCCGGGAACCCACTCAGCAGCTGCACGCCCAGAGGGAAGTTGCAAGAGGAGGGGCAGAGGAGAGAGATGCAGACTCCCTGCTCTTGCCTATGCAGGCTGCACCGTAACTGCTCTTGTGTGGCCTGAGAGCCCTGGGGCTATGTTTTAGGACCCATGTTGGGTCTCTGGTACCTGAGGAACCTCCTTCCCAGACCTCTGCCTTGGCTCAGTTCCCTAAACCCCAGATGCCTCAGGCTCTGGCCTGGCTTCTGAGGCTGGTAAGGGACAAGTGTTCCTTCTCAGCCCGCCATGGCCATGTGTCTGGATGAAAGTCCATCACTTAGCTGTAGTACCTGGGCAAATGGCCAAGTCTGCAGTGCTCGTTATTAAACTATTTTCTCTCCATTCCAAATCTGCTTTCTTATACTATGCTGGAATGTTCTGGGAATCTGCAAACCACATTTACATCCTGCTAGAGTTTACTACACCTGACCTGTTAGGCTCCACCAAGAGGGGGTGGTAGATAGAGCCTGTGAGCCTGGAGGAAAGGGCCAGATTCCTTCATCACTGCTTCCCAGTTCTGACAGCCTTGCTCCAGCAATGGCCCTGCCTGTGGCAGCAGCTGCCCGTTTTGCACAGCTCTAGAGTCATCTCCATCACCCTTTCAGACTCGGTCCCTCAGAAGACCAGAATGTTCATGCCTTCATAACCCCCACTCTCCCCTTGGCTGCCACAGTGCTAGGGATTGTTCCTGATGTCAAGCATCTTTTCATGTGTTCATTTGCTGCTCCTCTATTTCCTTTAAAATGTCTGCTTGGATCACTTGCCTAGTTTTAAACCTTGGACTGCTTTCTTGTTATTGAGTGGTAAGAGTTCTTTATGAAATTCCTCTGCCATGTCTCCACATGCCTAATGCCTTTTCAGTTCTGCAATTCTTGGCTAATGGTGATTTTCATGAAATTTTGTCTGTCAAAAAGATATTTTCTGTCTCTTGGTGGACACATCTGTCTATGCCTCAGATTCCCTATCCATCAAATGGGGACAGTGACTCCAGTCCACATGGGATCATGCAGACTCAGACAGAAAAGACTTATGACAGGCGAAGCAATGTTGAGGGAGGGCTGTATGGTGTTGGTGTGAAGACTCAGCAGCTGAAACCAGGTCCTCATGGTGAACTCCCCAGCGCAGCCCCTTATGGTGATAAAGGAGAATAAAATGATGTCATTTGCAGGAAAGTGGATGGAGCTCGAAGCCATCAAGGTAAGTAAAACTAGCCATACTCAGAAAGTCAAATATTGTGTGTTTTCTCTTATCTGGCCAAATTAATAAATTAGAGATGATGGAAAACTGGAAGATAGATTTCCAGTGTTTGACATGCTCCTGAGGGGGTATCCCAGCGCTGGTCCTGAGCTGTCCTTACAGGTGGATGGCACAGCTGACCTCATCGATGGTCTTCTCTGCGGAAAGGGAATTGCACCCTGTGTAATTATTTTGGAAACGTACAATGCAATATTTGTGTATAGTTTAAAGGACATACATAAAATGACCACACTGTTGAGGGTCTTAAAAGCCCCATATAAACATCTCTCGCTTCCTCCTAGACTTAGGATCAGCACTATGCCACTGTGGGGAGAATATCTCTTTGGTGTGGGAGGAGAGTACTAAGAGCTAGTGAGGGCTGTCCTGTGCATTACAGGATGTGTAGCAGCATCTCAGACTAGTAGCATCAGGTAGATTCTAGAATTGTTCTTTCTTCCCTCTGATACAGGCCATCACAATCAAATATATCCCCATTGTGAAATAGCGCCTGTTTGTTAGCTTTCTTCACTGTGATAAAATACCTGAGAAAGTCAGTTTATGAGACAAAAAGGTTTGTTTTGGCTTACAGTTCAGAAGTGTTAGTTCATGGCGACTGCGTTGGGCTATGTAGTCTGGCAGAGGGTGGGTGAACAGGGGGCCCTTTGTGTGTGGGCACCACATCAGGAATTATTGGTATCACTTCATTTTCTTCTCAACAACCTTTTGAGACAGGCTAGCCCCATGTGTAGCACAGGCCTCTGGAGCTCCCAGATGACAAGCAGTCCTTTAGAGTCACACACTTGGCCAGGGCTGTTAAATGGACCTGTGAGCTTCCCCCTGCCACACACTGCCCCTCAAAGCCATTGTCATAAAAGTACAAGCCATGTTTTCAACAGGATGGGGGCTTACATGAACTGAATCATGTCCTCCCAAAATTTATGTGCTGACGTTCTAACCCCCCAGTGTGACTTGAGACAGGGTCTTTAGGAGGGCACTAGGGGTCAATGTGGTTATGGGGTGAGGTGATAACCTGAGAGGACTGTGGCATTAGAAGAATAGGAAGAGAGATCTCCAAGGAAACGTGAGGACACAGCAAGAAGGAAGACGGATTCCACCAGAACCTGGCCATGTGGACACCACGATCTTTTCCTGTGAGCAAGGCAGATTTCTGTTGGTTATGTCACCCCATCTGTGGTATTTTGTTATAATATCTCAAGGTAAGACCGGGAAGGGGGCAGAGCAGAAAAAACTTTCTGCAGCTTCTAAGGACTCATGTGAGTCTCCCCAGGACTTTGGGGTTCGACAGGGTAGAGATTCATGACAGCCAGAGGAAAGCAGGGATGAGAACGGCAGAGGATCCCTTTAGAAAGGAAGAGATTGCCCTGGGCTGGGCACAGAGATGAAAGGGGGAGGGCATGTTTAGAAGGTTCAAAGTGAAAGCTCATTTTGGTTACTGTAGTTACTGCCCTCCATCTTTCCAGATTACCTCCCAATCTGTGTTTTTGAAGCCCTTTCAGTTCAAAAGACCCTTTATCCAGGCTACTCCTTGTGAAGTCTCCCAAAGGAATGGAGTTGCCAAATAAAATACAGGATGCCCAGTTCAATATGAATTGTATATAAACATTAAATGGTATTTTTAGTACAAGTACACCCCAAATATTGCATGGATATAATTGTAAAAGATTATTTGATCATAAAAGATTATGTGATTCTCTGAAATTCAAATTTATTTAGGTATGCTCTGTTTTTATTTGTTCCACCTGGCAACCCTGAGAAGGAGGCCTGTGCTGGTATCATTCCCATTTTCCTGGAGCAGCTTCATTCACCCAAGGGTGCTTAGCTAGTGGGACAGCATGGCTGGCGCTGGGACCTGGGCACCCTGGTTCCTAGCCCTGGCCCTTCCCACTCTACACAGCTGCCACCTCTGAGGGGTAATTGGCTGAAGAGAGCTGCAACCTGACATCTGGGGCATGTGTCAAACCACAACAGAGCCTCTCCTCCCTTTCATCAGGCATGGCTGGGGGAGCTGCCAGAGCCACGGAGGGAGGGAAAGCCTTCACTTCAAAGGCCTCCTCACCAACAATTCCAGCCACAGCCCTCCAGGTTTGCTTTTGGCTTCATGTCATGAACTCACTTGGCTTGGAGGCTGAGGTTTTACTTGTATATAGTAAGAATATATTGCTTCTTTTTCCCACTGGGAGGAAAATACCACCTTCACTAATGGGTGCATTGCCCTTTCCCAGCTTCTTTTACATCTATTCATTAAACCTCATGCAACTCTATGACTTACCTTCATGTACTGCTATCCCATATTGCAGGTGGAGAAATGAAGTACAACATGTTCAGGGGAAGGCCCTGGAGACACAGAAGGAGACTGGTTTCTTGCCTTCCTTTCTGGCTCAGGTCTGGCTCAAGGGGTCTGTCTCAAAGCTACCAAAAGCCAGGGGCAGGGGGGGCGGAGATTGTGGAACATATGAGATTGCTTCTGGATTTCAGAACATAAATCTTGCTAAGCCAGGCCATATATGTTAAGCCTCTCCTTGCCTTGGATTCTGTCTTCATTCTGTACAAGGATGGATCGCAATGCATGGAAATTAGCTGAAATTTCAACTTTCCTCAAAAGAGGCAGTACCTACCTATACCCTCAGGCCTGGCCAGTGTCTCCCAGTGTCTTGGCCTCCTCCTTCTTCAATGTCTCTGATGCTGGGGTTTAGTTACATTCAGAGGACAGATTATCTACAAGTGTCAGAAATAATAGCCACTGTGAATCCTGGCATTGCAGGAAGAGTATGAGCTGAAGGCAAAGAAAAGCAACATAAGTTGCCTCCTTTTTACACATCGACAGAAGAACCCATGGCTAGGAACCGAGGACTTTTGGCTGACAGCTCCAAGGATTGGCAGTAGGTTGCTATGGAGGGAGACACTAAAGCTGGTCTTACCGGCCTGCACAGGACAGTGTACTGGCTGCCACTTGCTTCCCTCTTGCATGTAGCACAGGAGCGAAAGCCTAGCATGTAGGCACAGCATATGGCCCTGTGTGGCCTTGCGTGGCTTTCCTTGTCCACCACACATTTCATGCCCCAAGTTTGTCCACGTATCTGTTAGAGAAGGGGCTGCTGCAGGAACCATGACTCAGTTTCTGTCTTGACACAGCTCAGACAGAGCTGGAGCTGGGCTCCTGGCCTCTCTGAGAAGCAGGAGGTGAAGCCTCAGGGACACTCGGTGTCAGCGTGGACGGGAACATGAGCACTTATCCATCGGGTGTTGCCAGCTATTCTGTCCAATCAGTCCTGTTCTCCTGGGACAGAAAGATGAACTGGCTTCCAGCCTTGATCCCAGCTGGTTAGGGAAAGCTAAAGGAGTAACAGTGCCTCTGGAGTAACAGTGCAGAGCAGGGTAGAGTGCTGGTCCCCGCCTCGCTCTTCTGCAGCTGCAAATGTCTGTACAAGGGCTACCCCTTTCTAGAGTTGAGACAGAAGCCGTAAAGTACTGATTCATCACCCACACACTGAAGGCCTCCTGAGCTGGCTCCATCATCTGCTTCTAGCCACGCAGGCCAGGGCCCACTCTCTTATACTTTCCCATCATTGGGCTCAGGGAGTACCTCTCCTGCTTCCACTCATCATCCTGAATGGCTCAAGGTCCAGGTCTCCCTCCCATCCTCTTCTGGCTGCCCTGGCACTTGCAGTCCATGCCAACTCTGTGCTTTAGTTCCCAAGGCTTTGGAAGCTTCCTTTTTGGTTGGAGTCACATCCTATAAGTGCCTAGAGCTTTCTAAAGGACAAACACCTTTACAAGACACTCACCTACTACTCCCTGCAACCCTACTATGACTTATGTGCCTCACTTTGCCCAAGAATCTCAGAGAAGTCAGCACAGTGGCTCAGATTTTAGACCGTACGACTCTATGGCTGGAGTGAAGACTGAGTCCCTCCATCCGCGGGGCAGGGAGGGAAGGTAGCCTGAGGCTGCATGGAAAAGGAGGGTGCTCTGTGTTTGAGTCGGAGAGATGTCAAACACGGAGCGGGCCGCTTAGCTCCGCTGGAAGAAGTCTTGGCTTGGAAAGTGCTCGCTAAGGTTAAACCACCTCGGAGGAAGCTCTGCTGCGGAGGCTGGTTCCGCACCGCGGTCCCACAGCGCCACCTCGTGATCCTAGGAAAACACGCATCGCAGGTTGGGAGAGCCACACCTGTAAAGGGTGAAGCCTGGCCAGGCGCTTTCCCGCCCACCCCTGTGCGGCTCTGTGGTCCCACAGCCCCACAGCAGCGCTGACGTCTGCAGGAAGCCTGGAAGAGAAACCGAGTTTCAGGGGGAGTTGGCAAAACAAAGCGTCCGTGCTCGTGCAAGAAGCCAACTCACACTACCCAAAGCCGATGGCCAGGAAGCAGCCACTGTCTTGTCTTCTTCCCAGAACTTCTGCGGCTGCTGGGGAAAAACACAGGCGCTCCTGCCGGCAGGTAGGGATTCAAAGCCACTCTGACACTCGGTGGCTGTTTGGACTTGGCGCAGTCTTACCTTGCGCGCTCTCCTCTTGCCACAGCTCAGCTCTCTCTTCTTCCAGGGACGCCTGCTTTGCTGGACCACCCAGCCAGCACCCAAGGTGGGAGGACTCATTATGCCCTGACCTCCTATACACTGCTGGGGCCGGAGGTGGGCATGGGGGAAATCTGGAGCCATACAAGTCAATGAAAAGCACTGGAAATGGTATCTAATATGGGAAAACATATAATCTTATCACTTAAATCTTTTTAGTAAATAATTTTTGAGAATCAAAAACTGCTATAGCCACTCTGGATTTTTTTTTTACATTTAAACATACTCTCATCATCTGACTCCACAGTTACACTCTCCAGTATTTATCCAAATGAATGAAAAACATGTCCACACATAAACTGTACGTGTTGATAGTAGATATATTTATAATTGCCCCAAACTGAAAGCAACCAAGAGTCCTTCAGTAGTTGAAGGAATAAGCAGACTGTAGTATCTGTAGGACTATAGTACAGACAATGGACTATGCTTTTTACCATGAACACAAAAGAGCCATTAAGCCACAAAAGGAATGGAGAAAACTTGAATGCATATTGCTAAGTGAACAATGCCGATCTTAAAAGGTTACATACTATAGGACGTTCTGGGAGAGTAAAACCATACAGACAGTACTGAGATCGGCAGTTGCCAGGAAATCAAGGGGAGAAATGAGGGATGAACAGAGAAAGCAAAGGTAGCTCGCAAGGAAGAGAAACTACTCTGATGCTATAGTGGTGGATACATGACTATGCATTTTCCAGAACCTATAGAACTGTGCAACACCAAAAGTGAAGGCTAAGTTAAACTAGGATATGAGTAAAAATGGTGTGTTAGTACTGGTTCATCAGTGTAGCCAACGTGCCACAGCAGGGCACCATGCCAGTAACAGGAAAACCTCAGTGCGTGTTGGCGGGGACACGTGGTATATGGCAACTCGTACTTTCTTATAAATTCTTCTATGAATCTAAACCTGCTCTAAAATGAAACAGAACTGGCTTTTTTTTTTTTTTTTTGTACCGGGGATCAAACTCACAACCTTGCACTTGCCAGCCAGGTGCTTATGCCGTGGAGCTAAATTTTCCTGATAACCGACATTTAAAAAGTATAATTGCTTCAACAAAAATAACAAAATGCATTGAAGACTTTGTAATATACAAAAAATAAAATTTAGGATAAAATTCCATAAATGCTAGGAGAGTCACAACATAAGTATACTATTGTAAGGTATACAGTAGTATGTAGTAGTGGTATAATGTTACTTGAAAATAAATTCTCTTGTTGATTTATACTATAAATCCTAAAATAATCGCTCAAATAAAGGTATAGTATGTCTACAAAGGATATAAAATAAGACCATAAAATACTCAACGAATTTGGAATAAGGCAGAAAAAAGTGGAAAAGAACATAAAAACAGATTAGACAAAGAAAAACCAAATAGCAAAATGGTAGCTAAACATTCTCACAAGGAAAACTGCAGGCTAAGATGGCTTCATTGATGAATTTTATCAAATATTTAAGGTAGAAATAACACTAATTCTACACAAACTAGAGACTTCCCAGTTGTTCTGATGGTGACATCATACCAATTCACAAACCAGAGACATTATAAGAAAAAATAACCAGAGACCAGTATCTTTCAAGAAGATAGAGTGAAAATGATAGAAAAATCAAATATGATTGGCAAACAGTTACTATATATTCTTATCAAGTGAATTTTTTTACACTTTTAAAATTTTATTTAAAGAGAAGAAAAAAAGCAAAACAGAAAAACAGGTAGCAACAATACAGAATTCTACAAGAAAGAAAGGAAAAAAAAAGGAAAATGAGAAAAAGCCCCACTAAGAAATCAAGTTTATAAATTACATACTGTCATCCTGGATGTACTTGTTCAAGTTACAAAGTTAAAGGGTACATAGTAAACATTCAAACAGTTAGACTACAAACAGTTCTGCTCTGAGATCCTACAAAGATTCAGAAATATGGTCACCTATTTTACACACTCAATCATACATGCAGTTATATTCCTTAGAGCACTTTCTTTTCCTCTCTTTTTTACAATAGCTATTACACATTTTGGTTTTATTACACTTGTAGTTCTTATTTACTTTTTATACTAGAAACAATATGTTATTTATAAATATGATTCTTATTTATTTCACTAATGAGGATAGTCTCAAATCGTCTCCATTTACCTATAAAGGCCTCAAGATCATCCTTTTTGATAGCTGAGTAATATTCCATTGTATAAAAATGCCACATCTTTTTCATCCACTCTGCAGTTGATGGGCATCTTGGTTGTTTCCAGGATTTAGCTATCACAAATTGTGCAGCTATGAACATGGGTGCACGTATATCACTGTGATATGAACTTTTCAGTTCTTCTGAGAAAATACACAGGAGAGGAATAGCTGGATTGAATGGGGCTTCCAATCCTAGTCTTCTGGAAATTCTCTATATGGATTTCCATAATGGTTGCACCAGTCTGCATTCCCACCAACAGTGGAGCAGTGTTCCTTTTTCCCCCGCAGCCTCTCCAACATTTGTTATCAGTTGATTTCTTGATGACAGCTATTCTTTAGGGAGTGACGTGAAATCTCAAGTTTGTTTTAATTTGCATTTCTTGAATGACCAGTGATGGTGAACATTTCTTCATGTATTTATTTGCCATTTGTATATCTTTCTCTGAGAACTGTGTGTTCATCTCAGATGCCCATTTTTGGAGAGGGTCTTTGAATTTGGGGGGCTTGGTGTTTTTCAATTCTTTATATGTTCTGGACACAAGTCCTTTATCTGAGGGGTTGCTGGCTAAAATTCTTTCCCACTCTGTGGGTTTTCTTTTCACTCTGTTGGTGATTTCCTTTGAAGTGCAGAAACTTTTCAATAATATGAGATCCCATTTGTTGATTCTTTGAACTGTTTCCCGTG